>DWFO01000219.1:0-23454 GCA_018246595.1 Mimoniades nurscia nurscia
CTGGTGAAACGTGGGAGTGTTCTACATTCCTCTGCCTACCTCTTCGGGGATTACAGGCGTGATGTTACTTTACTTTTACAACGCATCTTTCTTTAATCGTTACAGCCCCTCTAACTTCACATACACCCGAGGTCCTTTCTATATTAATAATAAAACAATCGAAACTTAATCCAGATACGAATATAGATTAAAGATAGCACATTATTGAATCCCTTATTATGTAATACTTTATCTTGCAAATAAACCATATTGAATTGAATTGGTTTTTGACAATAAGATAATATAAGTATACACCTAAATTCCAAAACAAACTGTTGGATTTCATAACTTAGTAGATTAGCTCTGTACGAGTAGATTAATAATTGAAACTTAAAATAAAGGAAGCTAGAGAAGTTCTTGGCAAGCGCGGTAAATTGCAGATTACATCGGATTCCATCAGCCATATTGGGGTCGCACTGGAGATCACTGGGTCAAAGTATGGCCTACTTTATCCGACTAAAAGCTTCTACGTCATATCTCTGCTTATTGACGAAGATCTTTCTAGAACACGTAAATAAAAGTTGCTATAATTTATCGTATTTTAGAAGTAGGAGTTTTGTTTTAATTAATCGCTTACATTTTATATATGTATATCATTAGGCCAGGTCCGTTACCGAGTAGGCAGAAGGCACTGAGTGCCAAATATCCGAGCCATACCAGAAAATCTAAATTTGAAAAATCCATTAGTACCCAACCCGGGATTTGAACCTTTCAATCAGCAGTCGCGCTCGCAACCATTTAACCAACGGCCGGTTGATTTGAACGAGTGAATTTAAAAACATTTCTTAAATCCTTGCATTAATTTCAATCCATTAAGAGAATTATGAAAAAGCGGTTTGGGCGCATCGCTACCGAACACGAAATACCTATGAATAGGTAAAATGCATCGCTAAAAGCCATAACCAAAAGTGATTTTGCGTATTTTCTCGTAACCGTAATTACGTAGCTTTGAAAGGCTTCAATGGAGTGTGTTTATTTTGATCCGAACTAAACAGGATGTGCTTGTTTTGTTGCCTACCTTAAACCTGTACCTTTAACCTTTAAGCTAAGTAGAGCTCATGCCTACAATTAATAAAATAGAATATTGCCTGCCTCGTTGCTCGTGTAGGTTGCAAGAGCGACTGCCGATCAGGAGGTCCTGGGTTCACATCTCATTTGGATCTATATTTGTGCCTGGCATATGGCAATATGCCCACCACCTATTCCATAATGGGACGTAAATGTACATGGTGAAATTTGAAAGTAGACTACACTACTCTGCCTACCTCTTGGGAGATTACAGGCGTGAGTTTACGTTACGTTAAAATATTTTATTGAGGTCACACAGTCACATTTTTAAATTGTCGTAAAGTTTTTTTCTATTCATTGAATATTCATACAAATTTGACTTTGTGTGGATCTCGGACGAGTATACAAATGTACTAGGCTTATTCATGGAAATCTGACGAAATGGAATCATTTACGATCGAATATCAACCATTGCGAAACCACTGGTATAAATTAAATACATATATGTAAAATAAAACATATATTTATCTTCATTTTTTTCTCAAGTAGTAATACTACAAGCCAATGTAATTAAGTCATTAGTGAGCTAAACGGCGGCGTAGTCTGTTGTAATCAAGAGAAGTGTCTTCACGAGAAACAGCAATACAACAGCGGGGGCGGTAATTTATTAATCTAGCGAAAGAGCCTACGGGAACTTGTCATAGCTCTATGTAGAGCTGTATCGTGAGTGATTGTTGATGTGTAGAGACGGGCTTAAACCTAGAGAGTTGCATATATGTAGCCACAATATAAAAAATAAATTGACTAGAATGGATCTTTGCCTTCAATAAAATGTATATATGTACATAGGTACTCGTATATATGTATTTATATTGTTTCTTATCTTTGTGATTAAAATAGCCCAGGTCCTGTGTAATTGAGGATTAGATGGTCGTGTGTGACGTTTCTTGATAGTAATACTATTCTTACTTAAGAATTAAATATTTTTGTAATAAATAATGATAATCCTAAATTTATAATAAATATAAATTTATTTGCATTGTTACATACCCTAAAACAAGTTGGCATAATATAGATAATCCTTTTGAAAAACAATTTTCAGACAAAGATAAAGCTTTAATAAAGACGCATTTTATTTCTTTGCTACTGTATAGATTACAAAAATCTATTCGAAAAGTCAACCCGCATACACCGAAATAGATATTAATGTTCTTATCTCTATGTTAACAGTATTTTATTGTTCCCTTCTTGACCCACAGGACTCTTCAAATACGCCAATTAAGCAAGTCGTACATTTTAAGATTAATTGCGGTTTGTATAAATCGTTTCGTTATTAAATAAATCAATCATTTTTCTGTTTCCTTGACTTATTCAAGTAATGTTTAAGTTTGTGAACTTTATTATCTTTCGTCGGAATATCATTCGGAATCGGAATCGAAATTTCGGAATCCAATTATATCATCTGTTAATATAATGTTTCCATTATTAATGGCAGATGAATAAATAAAGTAGAAATAAAAATTAAATAACCGAAAAACATTTTTTTAAATGATATTTATGTATTATTTACTGATTAGATTCTTCTAGTCGTTTTTGCATTAATGTTGCAATCATTGAAAAAGTTTTTAAATAAATTCCTATTAACACCTCAATTATTTAAAAAAATCATTAATTAATTCAAAAACAAATTATCACATTACGAGTATTTTAATCATTATTGTATACATTGTTAATCACAGAGGTGAACCGGATAATAGTAACCTGTATCTACAATATACAATTCTTTTAAAACAAAACGATATAGCCCTCTATGGATTGTTTCGGATTGTTTTTATTATTTTCAAACACGACATATCCTTATAAACGCAAAATATCAAAAACCTACACAAACCAAACGCCGGCTAGAACGGCCACTGAAGTGAATTTCTCCTGGTACATACATAGTTTCACATTGAACCCAACCTCAATTACTTCTCCCTTTTCGAATGCAAGTGAGCGGCGGAGGGCGCGGGATCAGTGCAAGTCCATTAAGTAAATTGGTATTCGCTATTCATAGTTCATACATCGCGCGTCCCGTGGGAGTCAGACGTACGGTGTTATTCGAGCGCAAACAAAGCTGAAGTGTTAAGTGATGACAAATATTAAGAATGAGTGGGAGCACGACATACAAACGAATTAAATTTAAGCGATATCTATGTATTTATAATTATTAAATTTAATTTATCTGCTGGTTGACACACATATAAATGAATTGTGTGAGTGTTATTGGATTTTTCCAACTCGAAATTACCAGTCTGTCTCGGATTTTGTATTTATGCGTGGTGTATGGGCAAAAAGCTTATCATTTTTCAATGGTACGTTTAACATAATTGGTGTAATTGGTGTAACTCGGCCTACCGTTACAGAGAACGCCAGCCAAATGCCAGTTAGGACGTGTTTGATATCAATTTGCAATGTTGGTAATACTGTCTATTGGAAACAAACTTAATATCAGAAATTGAAAAGGTTTCCTTTTAATAATGCGAAGTACATTTTAATCCCCACCATTCATCTGCTCCAGACATCCAATACCCTTCAATCCAAGTTTCAACAAAAATAAAAAGCAAACTTTATATTCTGATCGGAAGCAAAATTTTAGCTTGGTCATTTTGTAGTATCAAGCGAGTATTTAAAATAGAATTTATACTAGTGTAGGTTTAGAATAGGCTTACCGCATATTCTATAGTGGGACATAAACGTAACTGGGGAAACCTGGGAATCCTATACTCCTCTGCCTAACTCTTCGGGGATTACAGGCGTGATATCACGTAAGGTTTAGAACATCACGTCATCAGACTGTCTAAGTACACTGTTAGACATATCCTTCCCTACGAAGGTTTTCCTCATAATCTCTACACTGGATATGCGCGTTGGAGATAGGAGAATGCGGTTTAGAACATTATTCGGTTTAGAACGTAGTTACTTCACTTTATAGAAACGTACCGGAAGTAGATAAAACCGAAGTACAACTCCGTATCAGTCTAACAGTTATTTCCTTAGAAATGTTCCAAATTCGAATAATTCGCTATGATTTTCCAACCAGTTATTATTTATCAACTTCCGAGACCTAAAGCCTAATTCCTTTAAATTTGAAATCAGTTAAATAAAAATAAAAACTATTATATTATAACGGATATTGGGTTAATAATAATAATAAATAGCCACACTATGACACTGTAATGGATATCCACACAGCAGTTATTAGTCAGAGGCGTGTAGTCGAGCACCTGTATTGATCTTGGCGAGCCGCTACTTTTCAATTTCACCACATCTATTAATTGTGCCCGTTGAATAGTACAACGTCCACGGCCAACGATGTAGAGCCGTAGAGACGAGTAGAGACGCACGAAAAGCGACATTTTCTCTCGTGTTTAATTTTCATGAATCTAATATGAGGTGTAACTTTTTGAGTTTTTTTAACTGGCGTTTTCATCAAGTTTTAGTACAATAAAATTCTATTTTGAACGCTTGTGGCTGAATATTTTATTTCAATATCATTATATACGTGTGGCAGACTATGGCCTTAACACTTCTCATTGGTTGGCACATTGGTGCAGTGGTTAGTGAACCTGACTGTTGCGGCGGGGGCCGTGAGTTAGATTCCCACCCAGAATAATTATTTGAGAAATAAGAAGAGAGAATAAATAAATTTGTTCTGTTTCTGGGTGTAAAAAAATATCTATTTAATCATATACTTATATGTAGTTTATCAGTGTAGTTGTCATACAAGCTCTCTTGACGCTTACTTTGGTCAGATGGCCGTGTGTGGAGATGTCCCGAGATACATATTATTATTATTATTTTGAGAGTAGACTCATGCCCGACAGTGAAGTGACAAGAAGGTTGATAACGTAATTGTGTGAATAAATGATATAAAGCATCCTAATGTGGGCTTCAGTGACACAAAATTACGAACAAAAAACAATGTTTTTTTATAACAATAACGTTAAACGCTTGTATGAAAATGAAAAAAAAATATTACAACAAATTATTCGACAACCAAGCCATCGGGGCTTTGTTGTCGAATAATTCAATATTCAAGTGACTCCGTTGATGTTTTAATTTAATACCTTTTCCGATGCTACAGAATAGATTTTTAATAAGTGTTATTTAAAAGAATTACATTATGAAAAAATGCGAGAATATGTTAAGTCTGTAGCATTCATAAACTTGTGAAAAATTAGATACAAAAGTAATTTTAATTTAGGACGGTTCGCATTTCAAATGCGGCCACTCGTTGTCTCGATGCAGATCAAAATGATCTGCAGCTCAACTTAGCGTAGCTTTTCTAATCTCAACAATCTTTAAATTTATCAAGATTAAATGCACGTTCGAAAATAAGGAATATTCCCGAGATTGACGCTGTAAGATAGCCGGATAATCCGCACGGTCGCCGCGTGCCGCAGCCGCATACTCGTACCGTACCGCACCGAAGTGAGCCGTCGTCTCGCGCAATTCATTTGTAGGGCGGCAGACCTCGACCATTAGATCTATATCCGTGCCGTCTGGTGAGTTGACAACTCGCGTATGGCTACGAATTATAGCACATCGACCATTTCTCACCTATGACTGGATGCGGCACACTAAAATATACTTAGTATACGAATTTTTGGCGTCCAAATATACTGAGCCACTGAGTACAATTAAATTAGATCATGCTTATTTTACACATCATTGGCAACTATCATTTGTAAATTCCGGAGTACTCACATGTTAAGGCATAGCACAAGTTAAAGTAAGATGCGGTAGCCGAGTACAACGCGCGATTACGCTGCCTAGAGACGACCTAAGTCCAGCGCTGGACTTGAATAAGCTGATGATGATCAGAATATAAAAGTACTCTAACACTGTTGGATTTTGTTAACTTAGATTTTCTAGTAGTGTCCGAGCCACTACTAGAAAATCTGGACATATGCCCGCTGTATGGCACTAGGCCCTCCACGAATTCCATAATGAGACGTAAACGTAAATGGGGGACTGTATACCTGCTTTTGAATACAAAAGGAGGTATTATCGCGAGAGAAACGATCTCTTCCAGACATTGTTAGAGTAGGCGAAATGAAATCCAGAAATAGGTGTAGGGATGGTTCAGCTTTTAAAAAGAACTCTGGCCGGTAAATATTTGTTGTAATAACAAATTTTGGATTGATTTGCTTATAACATTGGAACGACCATTGGACGACCGGATGCTAAAGTTCGCGGAATAATGATTATTTGCTCGAATAAAAGAATCGAAAGACTGAGGACGATGTTTAATAAAAATAACAGAACTTTATTTACTAAAAATTTAAAGAATAACAGATTTTTTTTTCCTAAAAAAGTACAATGCGACGGATTACAATTAAAACAGAAAAGATAATGCGTGTAAAAGTTATATTAAAAACATTGTTTAAGATAAGAAAGTACAAATTTACTGAATAACATGTACATAGTACCAAGCAGAAAGTATATAAACTACAAAACGTACTGGGAGTCACTTTATTTTGAAAACTTATTTTAGAACATGAAATATGAACCTGATGTAGAAATGAAGATATACAAGGTTAAATGAACCACAAATAAATCGTAACAATACGCCCGTAACCCCCGAATAGGTAGGCAGAGGGGTGTAATACACTCAAACGTTTCACCAGCTACGTTTACGGCCCCATCTCAATTAAATCAACATACCAAATATCTTTATTGGTGTTGGTATTATACGGACACCAAAAATATCGCAATGATTTTCTTATATTCTGGAGTTTGTAACTAGGTCACTTCACGGAATTAGTGCTCTATAAAAAACAGCAGGCAGTGAATTCGCCAAGTTTATTTTGGACATTTAGCGTGAACTTCCAAAACCAGACCTCATTTTTTGCAGGGTCTCTTAAAAGACAATCAAATTAACTCCAGGACTTTTATTTTATTTTACAACACTCCTCTGGTAATAAAGTCTCTGGTAATGACCAGAGACTTTATTTACATAAAGTTAGATTATCCTCCAGATCCAAATATGGGCCTGCCCGATCACTGTTTAATGCGGGGATTGCATTAAGTTTCCTAGTTACGATTACAATTACTATTAGTTTAAAATACTCGTATATAAAGAATATTCGGTTCGGGTACTATATTGGATTTTTCTAGTAGTTGCTCGGAGTCTGTATTTGTGTACTGTTCATAGCAATGAGCTAATCCCCTATTCTATAGTGGGACGTAAACGTAACTGGTGAAACGTGGGATAGTGCCTATTACACTCTTCTACCTACCTCTTCGGGGATTACAAGAGTGATTTTGCGTTACGTAATATCAAACCTGTAGTATCGATAACATAGTTAATATTATTTTCTTTTATAACAAATAATAAAACACCGCCCGAGAACAAGTACAGCACAAGTGTCTAATTTCCAATTTGTGGCCCGGCTAGGGAGCTCACTGTTATTGACAGATTTATCGTCATTGTTCCGCTAGACGCGGCCGTTGGAACAAAATGATAACACACTTTCATCATCGGCTCTTGAGACCAATATAATAGATAATTGAGATCTTCGCTAGTGTCGTATATGTATAGGTAAACAATATTAAATGTTTTTTTAATGTTAGAAACGTTAAATGGAACATGAGTTTTAATAATGACTTGATATTTCTTTACCTGTTTTGTCTCTGTGATGATTTATTAGTATCTGTTTTCTTTTTTGAAAAACGTATAAATTGGATATAATATTTAACATTTAGTATACAGATTAATCCAAAATTATCTCCGCGTTGTTCCATTGCATTGTGGTTTCAAATTGTATTTATCAATAGATATTTACAATACTAGAACTGCCGGTGACCTATAGTTTAATTTTTTTGCTTTTCGAAAGTATGCTGAATGAATGCTTCAAAAATACGTTACAAATCTCTTTACAATTATTTTACTTTAATCCTTCCTTCCCTTAAAAGAAACACCACATCGCGCATCGAATCTCAGTATAAATCTAGATTAATATCATATAAAAAATAAAAAATATATGTATTCTAAGCAGTTATATTTCTACCGAAATCTATGTTATGTTACGTTTAACCTGTCATCGAATTGTTCGGCATCATTGTAATATATTGTTATTGTTCCGCAACTCGCTACAATTGCTTTAACAAATTGATATCGTTCTCTCCATGAACGCTATAACATATTAACTAACGGTCCGTGGATCATTCGTTTTGAATAATTCATGGAACGGTAAGAACGGCGTTATAGTACGGTAGAGTGAATCGTTCACGGTCGTTATATTCATTCAATATTCACAGATAAATAAAACTGGGAATAAATTAAACTAATATAAAGAACAATACATAAAGGACAATACATAAAGGACATACTACAGTTCTTTAAGAACTTCATTAATAGTCCCAAATTATAACTATTTAGGTACAATGTTAATTATAAAATTTATAATGGCATTTCGTATGAAAAAGATGCTATAGATAACAGATATGTATAGCAATAGACGCGCCCCCTAGTCGATGATGGGACGTAAACGTGACCAGTGCATCGTGGGAGTATACAACGCTCCTCTGCCTACCTCGTCGGGGATTACAAACGTGATGTTACGTACGCTATGTGATAAGAGATAAAGAAATTATTTAGGATCACTAAGTTTTAGTTCATTCCTAGTGTTGTTATATTTATATATTCTAAACATAAAAAAATAATTACATATCACATCACCGTGACAAATTACAAAACGTAAAAAAAAGATAATCAAAAGCTCATAACTATTACAGTTAATAATCAATGGTAAGACTAATAAAAATCAGTTTACATTATGTACCAGTTTGTGTACTAATGGCGGAGACTGACCTCGCTCCCATAGGCGGGAGGTCACGAATAACGACCTTGGATGGGATCGGTTACTCGGACTACCCAGAAAGTACACCTTACTGTACCCAGTACATAATTTAACCATGTATAAAGATACTCACAAGTCTCACAACTCGTTAAATAATATGTAGATGTAATTTATTTGTTACTGTTACAAGGTACCATGTTAATTAACAGAGACACAATACATACAATGATCTGTCCATGTACGAATATTAAGTTTGAATGAATGAATGACATTGTAGATCACTCGCTCAGATAACACATTCATACAGTCAATTGGCGGTATTGTAGGTACATATAATACGGCTCTGCATTTAGAAGCTTTCAAACACTGCTTGTATAAAAGTAATTGTTTGCCGCCATTTTTATTATTCTGATTTTAATGCATAACATTATGTCAAGTAAAAGAGTTTAGAAGAAATATGTCAAATTTCAATGTATATAGGTATGTGTTTTAACAGCTATAATTACCAGTTGGTATATAGATACCTAAATATTATAATTACAACATTGGAGGGTTTCATACATGAGACGAAGCTTAGTTCTTGGAGTATTTAGAATGTCGAGTCTTGAGGAATTCTTAGCTACTAACGTTTTAAATAATCGAGATTACAAACCTACTCGTATTTACTTTGGAAGATCACAAAAACGGAGATACTTATAATAATAATGTTCTTATTTCAACTTATGTTATATTTAACTAAATATTATAATTATGTTGTTGCTTTGCTATCTAACGTAGACCTCAAACAATCAACACAATACAATAAATAGAATAATGCAATAAAAAATAATGTCATTAAAATGTCAAGAATTTAAACGTAAACGTTATTACGGCATGATTTATTACAGTTTCATTAAATCGTCTCGCGTGTAAACATCTTCATCTCACGTTTACGACGACACCGAACATTGTATCATTGTTTATTTTTGTCGCATATTGTTCTTTAAGACTCATTTTGTACGTACAGGAATGACTCAATTTCCGAAATGATAGCATGTCACTAATAAGTTAAGAGTCATGTCTAAACTTATTCTAAACTAAATTCGCTCACGCGAATGAGATTATTTATTTACATATTTATAATTTCCATGGTAAAGTCACGTTTGTGTAACAACACATTTTTCGATTTATTAACATTAACATCATATCTCGTCTGGAAACTACGCTGTGTACCAAGCAGGCGAAATGCTGATAACTGAAGTCCACACGATTTAGAAATATGACGAACTCCGAAGTACATAGGATGCGGTACTTAGGAACAGTCTTACGAAGTATGTCTAAGTCTACGGAGAAGTTTCAGTCCATCATTATAAGTCTGTGACTGACATACATAAAAGTATTTTTATTGCATTAATAACTACTAATATAATGAATTCAAGATCTAGGTAAAGGAAACATCACAAGTAATTCGCGTTAAGAAATGTTTCACTTAAACCCATTAGGTTCTTTATAATGAACATTCTTCTTCAGCGTACTCAAAATTGCTGAATTTCATGTAACACAATTTTTTATATAATATGTATGGATATTATCATCTTTAACTGTTTGTAATTCCACCGTTGGACACAGATCCCTTGTAAGCATCAGACAGCTTAAAGCCTAAATCATACAGCTCAAAGTCTACCCCGCTGGAGAAGGGCTTTGGTAAAAAGAACTTTTTTATACTGTAATCTAGAATTTTAAATAAATATTAAACACTATTAGCGCAACAGTGCGTCACATAATAAATTTAAAATGAAAATAATAATAGTATAAAATTGCTACATCGTATTATACATGTACATACTTATGTATTTATGATTCGCGGACTGCGATGTGTGTGTCGCCTGACCTACATTTACTCTATGCTAAGTGCTCTCAGTTCACGTCGAATTATAGGTACTTAAATAAAAAATACCTACAGGGATATTAATGTATGTTATATCTGCAACATTAAAAACAATCTCTTAACGTTTATTTTAATCGAATAAATCCAGCAAAATTATAATATATCGTGATTTTTATACATATTTTTTGTCTGTGGTACCTACTAATGTACAGGGTACGTTAGAGATTTAATATATCTACAAATAATGCACCATTACGTCCAGATTATAGTCTAATAAACAGTACTATACGAGTTTATTTTCCACTAAACCGAATAATAATATGTTTCGAAAACTTCATAATCTCCATCCACGGTCTCGATATTTATTGATTCACATTCGTCCTAATGAATAGGAACTAGCAATTAAGATAGTTGCACTTTTATTAACGAACCGTCTGCGTATTCGTGTGTATCCGTACTTCACGCCGGTCAATGAATTTCGTCTAAATATAGCGCATGTAACATTTTTATGACACTATATAATTAGGAAAATACACAACGTAATCCATGATGGCATAAAACGGAGGTGTTCCAATGGGAAATATTTAATTTAATGCATAGCAAATCGTTACCTACATTATTTTCTATGTTTTGCTATTTATTGGATATGTTAGATAAATAATAGTACACATTAAATTCTAATCACTTCCACTTTTCATTCATTCACACTGTTTTCACTTTTCGGTTCGGCTTCGAGACACTAATTATTATCTTTGAGCACTATTGAGACTAACAAAAAATAGTTTCTGTATGTTACATTTCCCGCTCATAATTCTAATTGAAATATAGAAATCTAATTTGAATTATTCGAATTTCGAATTGATATTTCGGTCGGAGTGCGTCAGTCCGCGCGAGACGACGCGTCACTACACCCGCGTCGACTGGGCGCCCCTTCGGCCGTCTGCCAAAGATTCCATGCCTGAAAAGTTATATTTATATGGATATGACTGTTTACTTACCGGAATCTCAGCTGGTTACATGTGAAGTTATATCGATTTTAATAGAGATAATGGGAAAGCCCTCGACCTGAGTTAACAAATAAAGTTAATTTTATAATACTTTAGTCAATTTCTCTGGAGAATCCGAAACCCAAGAGAATATACAAACATTAAACAAATCACTATTAATGCGAAATTTACTGTACGTTTATTTACAGTAAAAGCGATTTTCGATGCTAATTTTACACATAAACAACCAGTCTCGTTCTCGTTCTTTGTCTCGTAATTGTAGGTACCAACGTATTGGAGATCAGCACGAATGATATGTCAGAACTTAATGAAATGAAAAATCACCGTATTATTCTCAAAATCAATGAAACGCTTATGACCCTTATGACTTGTAGCTTAAAATAGAACGCATTAGACATCGGAACTTGGAAAGTAAAGATGATACTAGACTAAACTGACCGTGATAAAAAAATTATGTTTTAATTTGCAAAGTCGTAGGCAATATTCTGCTTGTTTATTCATGGTTTTTAGGATAATCTAGATGAAATTTATCGCGTCATGTCGCGCTAATGGATATTGATACAGTTTTTCCGTCGCTTTTGGAAGTAATGAAAGCGTATTATATGGATAAATAGAGTAATTTATCACGTTTGTATTACAATATATCACTTTGTGAAAATATAAACAAATGTTAACAAAGATTCTTCATATAAACAGCGGGGATATAGGTTTATTGTACTAATATTCTTAATGCGACAATGAGCTAAGCAAACCTTGTAACAGACACTAAGTAGTAGCGGCAGATAATATTATAAAAGGCATTACAAAGGTTACAAACTATGATTTATGTGATTTCAATCGTTTTACAATTAAATATTGCGTCAATATTTACATATGTACATACATACATGACTCAGTCGCCGACGAGACCGCGCTGCGATCAGCGGGAAATCACAAAGACGGACCTTGGATAAGTCAGAATCTAGTCGTGCTATCGCGAAAAAATACTTTAAGGATCACGCATTTTAATCGTTGTATGTAAAACGAAAGAAACCACTATGGTTTGGAAATTAACTCGTATTCAGTAGGGCTTACGCTGTTCTTAATTTTAGCTAGCAATGAGTCGGCTCCAAGAATCTATCACTAATCAAGTACGTAATCGGAGTTACAAGATTGTAATTAAAGATACCGAGCGGTAATTCGGAGCAGAACATGTTACCTTGCTTCTAAAGTAGTTATTAGTCAAAAGTTATACACAAACGATATGTAAAATTAACAAGAATGTTTTATACATTTGTAAGGTTCTTCAACAATAAGTTCTTTTCTCAAAATTTTGTGTAGTAGATCTATTTTAAAATTTATTTTTTAACTGAAATAAAACAAAAGCAACTACATACATATTATGTAAGAATTAGTCATTATTTGAAGCTATGTCATATAAAACATACTAATCTAAACAGTGTTTTAACTAACGATTCCATTGATTCATAAAAAAATATAAATTTATTAATTTTGAAATACACTTATTTAAACCTAAAGTAATGTCTGTCTCTTAAAAAAACATGACATACTATTATTTTGAACGACTTCAGATGTCAAACAATTAGGCAAACATTTTCCAGTACTGGCTCGGAGTGTGGATACGTGCCCGGTGTACAGCAATAGACTCACTATCTATTCCATATTGGAATATAAAAGTAACTGGTGAAACTTGGAAGTGTACTACATTCCACTGCCTACCTTTTCGGGGATTACAAGCGTGATATTACGTTACGTTATAAAAGACACATGTAGGTTTGTAAACTTAAGGAAAACGTTCAACATCTTCCAAATGTTTGATGTAATATATGTCATGCGTAATCGGTATGGAAGCCATAGGCTTGTCCTTAATCACTCTAACTGATTGATGATTCTTTAAACCCAAGCATCCCGACTTAATGATCGAACGATTGATTTATCAATGACAAAGTACAGGAGTTTTTTAAAGATGAAACATCATTTGCTATTAAGGTGAAGGTATCATTGTAAAATAACTAACACACCTTGGAGGTCTCTAGAATATTCGCTAAGGCGTATAAAGCATACCAGACCGCAGTTTGCCCACGTGGTTTAGGATGGCGGTAATCCATCTTATTTTTAGGAGTGTCATGCATCTATGACTGCTCGATGGTCCAGTGATTTCAAGCGCGACTGCTGATCGAGAGGTCCTGGATTCGATTCCTGGGTCGGGCACTACTAAATTTGTAATATGTAATGTAATAGCTTGGAGTCTGGATATGTGCCCTATTTATGACATAGGCACATCACCTATTACAGAGTACGACGTAGGTATGTAAATGTAATTGGTGAAACGTGGGAGTGTTCTACATTCCTCTGCTTATTTCTTCGGGGATTACAGGCGTGATTTTACGTTTTAAAACACAGTTTTGCCGTCTAAATGATACATCGATTAAAATTTAACACAAAAAACAATCCTACCAAATTTTTAGCTTAACATGCTTTTCATAATTAACATATAATTCCATTGGCAAATACATAGTTCATTTGACGATATTCGGAACAGATTTATAAAGTTCGTTTTACGAATTACTGTACCTACTTTACGAAAAAAACTGTACTTTTTTAGATTTCCTAATAAGGTTTTCATTTATTGGAAAACAGAGACATATTTTGGCGCTTAGAATTTACTGCTTTAATACTAATAATAATAATTACTTCCATAACATTATCATGGCGTTATCGCATAAGTCGTTGAACTGTGCGCTCCTTATCTTAAAGACTACAAACTGTGTGGTTGCATACGATCAATGGTGCCCAGAGACCGCTAGCACTTCCCCGTGCCGCAGGATATATCGCTATTGCGCTTAATATCCTCAACGAGAGTATCGCGTTACATCAAAGGGATGTTCTATGCTTGTATCGATAGTTTCGGTAGTCATTTTTACGATTACTAAAATTTATTCTGGATGAAAGCCAGTAACATGATTTTTTTTCTTTTAATAGACTAATTCTTGTAAAGTTCTTGATAGGTACGATGAAATCAAATTTACAATAGGAATTTTACAATAGGAATTTACAATAGAAATTTACAATAGGAGTTAAATTTAGTTTAATGTAAATTACCACAACCAATAAATTAAATTAATTTGGCACCACATATTCACTCGCTTTATGAATGCATTGTATATTAAAGGTCGATATTATTTATCGACGGCGATAAAATACGTAATTCAGCACTTCTCTAATAGTCACTGGCAAGCGTGCTCAATGGAGGGCGCATTATGTTTTATTTTGTTGTACCAGCGACGTGAGAGCGCACGTGCCCCATACAGCAAAGATCACGATTGAAAAGGCCTATAGCGTTTGAAATTCAACAATTTTAACTTCTGAATACTATGTAGAAAACAGAGGAAGAAGTGATTGCGGAAGCTAATGTTATTGATATCTACAATTTCTTAAATTTCTCTTCATTTCGACTGACGCTTTTCCTACCGTTCGGATGTTGAAAACTATCATTGTTCAAAAACAGTATAACTTTACGTTTGTTGTATTAAATATTGCATATATAAAATAATAATTTAATGTATCAACAACAGGAAGAAGAGTACGTTTAAATTGTCTAGTGACTTAGTCTCGCGACGGTACAGCGTGTAAAATCTCATATTTTGGAACTTCATATATTTGGAGTAATTTTTTTACTTTATATTACCATTGGACATACAGTCTCGTTCTTTGTTCCGTTCAATGCCGTATTACGCTCCGTACGTTCCGTCCAAGTGTTGATATACAGATGTTTTCATAATGTGCACGTGGGGAGAGTATCGAGGCCAATCAGCTGGACCGATCAAGGCATACGGCCAACGGTACACTCAACTTTAGTGCAAAAAGCGGTTAGAATAACTTACAATAAGTATGATCTCAAGTACTTATAATACAACAATAAACGCAATTGTGGTAGTTCGTGAACCAAAAGATATCCTTAAAATAGTTTAAGGATATCTTTTGGTTAAAAATATAAAAATATATATAGATATATTTTTATATTTTTCTACGTGTTGTAACGTACGTCTTTTTACTTAATTTTGATTTAGCAAATTTTAATTTGGAATGTCTTAAGTTATTACAACAAAAATGCTGATAATAATTAATTTGTTATTTACGAAAGCGAATTACGTTTATCACCTCCGCCCTAAATTCACTAGTCTTTTATATAATAGTTATAAGAAATTACCTATATTCGCATATTCTGTTATCATCAGCTGTTAGTAACTATTGATACTTTAGTCATTTTAGCCATATATTTTGTTATATATATTGACTCATTATCAACTGGTCAATAGCATGATCTATGAGAGTTAATGATAGAAAGGTACTCGTAGAATAATTGTGTAACAACATACATAGCTGTTAGTTGAAGTATTGGTCTTGAACTTTGATATTAAGAACAGCTGTAACAGTTGTGGGAATGTTCTACATTCCTCTGCCTACCTCTTCGGGGATTACAGGCGTGAAGTTACTTTTTTTGTAATAACAATTCCCGTGCAAAAGGGTCGTACTCACAATCGCCCTGAGCAGAATTTGATCCCTGGAGTCACGATCAGCTGACGCTAGCTGTGACATTGTATTAACCTTATGTCACTTCCATCCATTACCTTCTCCTCCATTATTTCTGTTGTTTTCGTTTCTTTATTTATTGTAAAACAATGAGTTATGTCGACTGAGTCGTACATGTTTTGAAAGAAAATCAGGTACAAAATTCGTTTATTAGAATAGCATATTTATTTGATGAAAGTAGATGAGAAGACAGAAGATGAAATGCTTAATCTGTTTACGACTTAGTACCTAAGTTTCGGTTATTACGACCTGATGGTGGAAAAATTTTAAAGTAGACCTATCAACCTAAAATATTAATTATTTTTTTGAGAATTGTCAGTAGATATATTGTTTGCCTTTATAATTTCATTGGGTTGGTTTCCAATTAGTGGCGTAGACTTACAAAAGCGAGAAGCACATATGGAAGTTGCTTATAATATTGTCTTTTGTATAACATGATGTAAGAAAGATTTTTTAAAAATAAAAATAACATTTTACATTTCGAAAACGCGTTCGTTTACGTGACACATAACCTGATTTTGTAAACAATTCTGTAAGTCATGTTCTGTAACATATCTGGACCATGTACACACATCCATACATACGTGTTGAACCACAATAACACCAATAATTGTTACTGGTCGTGAAAGTATGAGTATCGTTGGGTTTTATTTCTACACACGCATAAGGTTCATTATCGATTGAATCACAAGTTGCACGAAGTTACATAAGTCGTGGAACAATTTTGTTGCGCTGTTCATTTACTTGATGTTTCCTGTCCATTCAGTTGCAAATAAACTGGGGCCATTGTGCAAAAAACAATACCATGTCTGACACTTGCAGACACGAACAGACAGGTTTACACGTCATTATATATACATGTATGTACATTACTAGTACGCACTGAACAGTGACAAATTTAAGTCAATTTCACCATTCCCGCCCACGTTAGCTAAAAATGTTTAAGTTATTTATGGAACAAAGGCAATGATGAATCTATACAGCCAGTGTCATCTGTAGAGGGTAAGTTTTTATAATTCTGGCAACTTTGAACGTTGGAAACTTTGATTCTAAAATTAGTTTGGATTTGTTGGTCTCATTACGTAATTACGCTGAAATATCCACTGTGAATCAACGCAAATTAGCTATTCATTTGACTTTGAACTTTAATAAACATACTTAATTGTCTGCACTATGACTGTAACAACATAACGCATTACCCGGTACTACACTTATGAAAGACAGCTTAACATAACCTGCACGCTAGAAACTCGTATATAATTACTTGTAGCTGTATGACGTCAACCCACTCGGGTACTCTGCTGATCGATGAGGCTGTTAGGTGACGCTCGCGATGCCATGCACGTCATTCAAAAGCAGCTTGAAACTCCAGCTTTATTCCATCAATGAAGACGGGTACTCAAAATTGAACTAAATTATGATAACACGGAAGAAAATTAAAGCGTATTCATGGCACTAAACATAAAGAGGAACACCTTGGGACTCTAGCCATTCGGCGGAATCAATTAAGATCATATTAGTCATGATTTATTCCTCCACTGTATGCCTCTTGCCATGAGTCTGTTCCTACGCTCATGTCCTACGCTGGGACATTCATGAGTCGATTATTATTATAAAACTATTCGTTATTTAAATTAGTTACAGTCTTCCTATATTTCAACTTCTTAACAGATACGAGAAGAAAATGTTTAGTTATATAAATAAGCCTAGTGGTGGTAAATTTTTATTTATAATCCCGCACTGAACCTTACCCGTATTCTTGAACATTCTACATTAATCTAAAAGAAAAAATTGAACATAATGCATTCACAGTGAATGAATCCAGTAATGTATTATACTTATACAAATTAATGAATCCAATCCTTTCTTACCACTTAAACCAAAGAACAGTTACCGTTCTCAGACATTGAAGGTCAGAAAGCAAAGAGCTTTACATGGTACATCATCAATCAGATTATATGAGGTGACAGCCAGTCTCCGAATACAAATTGAACTGGTACGAACCTATTCAAATTGTGGTTCATCACAATATTCTCCTTGACGCTGTGGGTCGTGCTGTACCCTGTAACAAAAAAACGCGCCATTAATACACGTTACGCGCCAAATTGTGTGCACAGATAATAAAATTATTATTATGTGGACAGATAATAAAATAATTATTGTGTGCACAGATTAATAAAATGGTTCTCTTGATTGGGTTATATTAAAGTTATGTCTATAGCTACGAACTTATTCCTCGTAGTTTAGTAACACTTATCTAAGCTTAGTTGTCTTTAGACACATTTTGAAGTAAGTAAATATATGTATATGTTTGCTCAACGTCTCAACGCTCATCACTAAACATCAGATGAAAATGTTCTCCTTTTATAAAGAAATAATGAGGTGTTCCATGTGTTAAAAAAAGATGCTATAAAGAAATCGTTAGTATTTTTCACGTTACGCAATACTGATTGTATTATGAATTAAGTTTCGGCGTACGGAAAAGTCATAGATAAATGTTTTGTTTTATTCCCTTTCAAAATTCATCTTATTGTTTCTGATATAGATAGATCAAATATGTCAATAGACTATGGCACAGGTTAGAATTATTATACGTTGATATAAATAAACGTACTGTAGTCCTTGATGAAAATTTACAAAAAGCAATGAGGTTATCAGAGCGTAATACAACAGTCAAACTTACAGAGGTCCTATATGAAAATAGACAAAACCAATAATAAGACCGCTGTTATCCGAACAATTATGATCTAATATGCTATATTCAATACATAACAATATTCAATATCATCGCAACAATACTACTTATCGAAGATAGCATTAATAACCGGTAAAAAACACATAATTAATTATTTTTGTTGCGGCCAGTACTCGTTCTTTCAAAATGCAGTGATCCTGCCGCTTACCACAGATTCGATGGACATCTTTCAATAGTGCATAGAAAAACGAAACTTATTATAACATATCACTTGACATTTGATATTTATTCCATAATCGAAAATTTTTGTTTTAATCAATCGTATGGGAACATCGTTTAATGTGAAATAAAATTTTCAAACAACAATGATGAACAATTGTTTTGATTTGGGCATAGTTCAGCATAGTATAAAACATGTCCTCTGTAGACTCTCTAAAGTTTAAAGAACGGATACGAACCTAACGATTTTTTTGCTAACCGTACTGTTAATTGTAAGTGTAGTTGAATAAAAAATGTATTCGGCTATAGTTTTTGCCAGTCGAGTGGCCGAACGTGTCGAGTAGTGAAAGCTTCCGGTTTGAAATATAGCATGTGTATAATAATATGAATAACTGTAATAAAGTAACTTCACGCCTGTAATCCCCAAAGAAGAGGTAGGCAGAGGAATGTAGAACTCCCACGTTTCACAAGTTTTACGTCCCACGATGGAATAGGTGGTGAGCCTATTGCCATATATCGGGCACATATCCAGACTCCGGGCCACTACTAGAAAATCTAAATTAGGAAATTTAGAGGTGCCCGACCCGGGAATCGAACCCAGGATCTCCCGTTCGGTAGTCGCACTTGCAAGAAACACGACCAACGAGGCAGTCACAAAAATTTTCTGTAATATAAGAAAACTAAAGTATACCAGACTGACCTTTAAAAAGTTCATTAACACAATATAACGTCAGTTTTTCACCGAAAGATAGGCATAGGAGTGTAGTACTACAACGATTATACCGCTGTTACACGTCCCTTGACATAGGGAGTAAGATTATTGCCATACACCGGGCACAGGCCAGACTACATGCTGGTACAGACAATTTCAAATTTCAAACACCCAATAAAACTGCCCCAAAAGTGAATTGAAAGTTCATTATCATCTTACTGCGTCCTAATTGCAATTAAGTTCACTTGAACACACACCACTGTGTGGCTCATATATGGAGACGGCTTGACCTTATGGCCAAGTAACGCCACTTTCACGTTTCTAACCCAAACGGGCATACAATCGAAGTAAGAAACTTTCCCCATCGATTGTCGTGTAAACACTTTCCGAAAAATATGTCCAATTTCTGAAAAAACTACGTACCTACTAGTAACCTTGAAAACGTGTAGATAAGGTGTAGAAATATAATTATTATTAGGGTTGCAAAAAAGTACGGAGATAAAAAAGAATTTTGAGGTTATATTTTAGCGAATGTTGTACATTTCGAATTTAGCATAGACAGCAAATAAGCTATATTAACATATACATTTATCAAAATTTGGCGACCCTTTCTACATATTGTTCCACTCTTGGGTCACGGGTCTCCTCTCAGAATGAGAGGGTTATCATTATTGTCTCTAAACAGTATGTCCTTGCCATCGCAGTTTTGCCGTGATTCCGAGCCATCCGATGATAATAATTTTGCAAACATAATTTTACTTACTCGTAATTACCATAATTCACAATATCAATTATACTTAATTAAAATAATTAGCAATGCTAAATTTTATAAAATTCAAATAATCACTAATAATAATTTCATAATAGTTATTATTAAATCATAATTTCCTTTTGTTACGGTCCATTGATTTAAATTAAAATGTAAATTTTATATCAAGTTACAAAATAATGCCAATTTGTTTACTTATTATTTTTTCACTTACTTATCCGTCAATGTTATTAACAAAGAGGGGATATAATGCTTATTAGTGGCATTTTCTATCAATTGACTGAAGTGACGATGAAAATTTTTGTAGGCACTTAATCCTCTTAATGTAAGTTATAAGAATGTTATATTGTAGGTATATGAGATATTTATGTATAATGTATCCAATGACTTTTAAACTAGGCAAGCAATACTTCGATCAGTCCGCTGTTTACGTGACTTCAGAGATTTGTGAATGGCAGAGAAAAAAACGTGACCTAACAAAATGCACCGTGGTCACCACGTCGCGATACGGCCGGTAACAAATCAATTGTAGCAATTTCGTTTCAAACGTTTCTCTAGAGAGGGCAAAAGAAAATTAACATATTACGATATTTAGCAGTGGTTTGGTACCTTGGCAGGGACTCCGTAGTTCTGGACTAGACGGCAGAATGGGAATTGCGCCAAGATGTTTATTTATTCATTTTAATTTATATATTTATTGTCTCAAATTGCCCACTGAGACAGTCCTGTAGAGTATATCTTGTTAGTAGTAAGGAAGATATCATTAGATCAGACTGATATCAGATGGGTTGCCTATGATTCATTATATTCTCCGGGTCGTAGAATTCTTTTATAAGGCAACATAACAGTGTGGTAAATCTCTTGTTCTGCGAATCCATCCTGTCATTACATGATAGAACGTAACAAACGTAACATCACGCCTGTAGTCCCCGAAGAGTTAGGCAGAGGCATGTAGAACACTCCAACATTTTTACAAATTGCGTTTATGTTGCACTACGGATTAGGGGATGAGCTCGATGTCATGCACTGGACGTAAATCCAGACTCCGAGCCATTACTATAAATCTTAACTAGAACATTGAATTTTATTTGTTACTAAACGTCTCTGGACGTCTACCAGAAGTAGATACCAGTCTTATATGGCGCTGCTTAATAACTCGTGAGGACTTCACGTAAATTATTGTCAAATGATGGTTTCCACAGATCAGTACATTAAGGTAATGCTTGCATGTATACTGCAACAGATTACTGGTACTATTTGAAAACTAAAATATTTTGTACACATTAATAAGCAATGGTGAAGCCTGGTTAAAGTATAAAGAAAAATTTGATGTCGAATAGATTAATAAGCTCTGACCGATTCTATTACAAACTAAGCTACTGACTGAACCAGAAACAAGAGGGGGAAAATTTATAATAACTGATGGGGCCATCACAGGACATTGGTTCAAATGCACCGGAAGAAAGTATTGGAGCGCACTCGAATTTATTTAGGTTGGTTCTATCGCATTTACGTTTTAAACGGAGTTGAAGATACACTGTAACAGTTAATAAATTCGTTAACAGCAGTAAAAAAGTTAAAACCGGCAATACATGCATTGAATTAGCTATTAAAAGACGTGTCACTACCAAAACGTTTGAATTTCGAACGTCGGAGAACATTCGAGAGACGTTTGGTTCCAAAACGTTTAAATTTCGAATTAGGACGTCATTATGGTCTGGAGACGTTTTACGTATATATTGGTCTTGACCGCATAACGAATTTGTCATTTGACTAACCCGAGGTCAACAGTCATTGTTTTGTTGAGTTATGTATATCTATAATTGTGAAGGCGGTTGTAGGCGCTACTAGTTTTTGTCCAAGGTTCTGCAGCAGTCATGGTACCAGTGATACAGCAAAATATATTATTAAATCTATTAGAAAGGGTTTCAAGGCTAAAAGTAGGCGTTTCTTAAACACATCTTAGCGAAATTCCCTCGAAACTTAATTGACAGACCCAATACATACATATATGAATTGTTTTAGAAAGGTGATTCTTGAATATGGAAATCCAAAAGCTTATTATTTATAGTATGTTGGAACAAATAAGACATGGTCATCTAATCAAGAATTAAACTGTCTGTACAATGATGACTAAACACTTGATAAACTATCTATATAAATTTAAATACTAATTCATGTTTAAAAAAGAAATAATTCTCCGGAACGGGAATAACATACGCAATCTCAATACCAATAATAAGGTCCTCTAAGCCCTGTACGAAAATACTAGATATTCAGAATAATCAGAATACTTTTTAGTAAATTCATTCAAAAAATGTATTATGAAATTCATTTCCGTGTCACAAAACATACACGGACAAAAATTCAAGAATTACCTGAGAGTAACCATTCCTCTTAATATAACACTTAATTAAAATATAGAGTTTTGTGATGTGCATTATATTTGTAATTTTTTCGAGGACTGCTACTGCATTCAGTTTTAAATTGATTCATGCAATATACATATGTTTAAATTAGAATTAAATTTAGTGATTTGATCGAAGTAACTTAGTTTTAGGTAGAGAGAATAATATCTTGGGACATAACACATATAATAGTCCTCTAATCCCAAAATACTCGTTGACTGCCTCGTTGGTCGTGTTGGTTGCGAGTGCGACTGCCGAACGGGAGGTCCTGGGTTCGATTCCCGGGTCGG
>DWFO01000220.1:0-23423 GCA_018246595.1 Mimoniades nurscia nurscia
CTTATTATTATATTTAAACGTTTTGGATGCAATAAAGGCGGGTAAAATTTCCAGAAATCGGTTTATAACACACCAAAAATAGTTCTTTTGTATTCGTGACCGGGATTTTTCCAGAAACGTATTCCAATGTTGCTGATACATCGAACTCCACTTGGCAGGCAATCTCTACTGACCTTCGAGGAAAAGTAATACCAGACTGCGTAACCTATATACTATATTTCGGTGTATATTTCGCGTTTTTCCATACGTAAAGCCTATGGCTTGCTGTGTTTCAAAACAGTGCTCATATTTCGGAAAACAACCATAAATTTTACAGTTAAAGGTTTCGTGTTAAAACTTTATGCACATGATTATTTATGTGTCCGCCGCGACCGCGCTGCATCGGTGGGAGCTCATGAAGAATGTTCTCGTACAGGTCAGTAATTAATCAGGTCACTCGAGAAAACATTTGGAGTTAAGCTGGTATAACCAAGAATATTATCATCAAGAACAGCATACATAGTTCGATTTCCACATAACATGTCATTAAACCCTGGATTGAGTGGATATCTGATTCGTTTACTCTGAAAGCTAATCTTCATGAGCGTTCATAAACACGACATGATTCACTGCTAAACAGACTGGAGGATAGTTCAAAAACATTTCCATAACCTATGAGTAATAATAATTTTTGCGGTCGTCACCCTTGCGTCAGAAAACTGCATACAAGTTTAACAACTGTGTCGTAAAAATCGCCACACGCTGTTCGATGCAAGTTTACGAACGCAAACATTGATCAACAATTCTAACGAATATTCTGTACGGACCGATTTAAGCACAACGTTAGAACGCCGAGCGTTTTTCTTATAGTGTTCCTCCTTAGCCTACTCAACAATTTAGTGTATAAAGATATATACAATCAAATACTTATAACTTTAAAGTGTATTAAATGCATGTATCGTATCTTATGATAGGACAAAATATTTTAATTGAAATTTACAATGCACATACATATGTATGCCAGCACCTCATTTAATTAGTTATTATGATAAATATAGCGGGAAGTAAATGTCAGTGGTGAAACGTGGTAGTGTATTACATTCCTCTGCCTATCCATACGGGGATTACAGGAGTTCTTACTTTATATGATAAATATAAAATAAGAGAAATATATTCAATATCACCATCGTCAACATCAGCCTATTTCAGTTCACTGTTGAACTCTGCAATCCCAGCATGCCCAGCGTGGGGGTTGTGGGCATAGCCCCTCAGGGAACCCCTAAGATGATGATGATAGACACTCCTGTCCAATAGAATCCCATCTAACTCGATCTTCAGTTCTTATACAAACACTCGTATATAAACACTGCCAGCCACTGCGTGTATCGGCACTCCACCTAGGTGATAATCATATAAACTTAACGTAACTTAACGTACGTATATGTATATTTTATTTAACTTAATCCACAATTTTAAGTTATGTCCATCTAACATTTATCTCTCCACTTAACTCAGTCGGAAGGACACGGAACACAGATAAAAATTATGGCTATTTGTATGACGACGGACATCGTTCGTTATGTCCATGTTTATCTTATAACTTATTTTTTCTTATATCTTATATCCATCTTATAATGAAGAAACCATTTCAATGCCCAAGTTAACAAAACTTTCAGCAACTGGTCACACGTGACACTCACGCGATCGGAATGCAGACTATTTTCCTGTATAATATGGTTACGCGCAGCCGCTGTATCGGGGCATGCACCTACACGCGTCCTATGACGTAAGTGCATTGATAAAGGTACTGCTGCATACAGATGCAAAAAATAAACTCATAAAATAATGTTAAGATAATAGCTTATTTGACTAGTCTGTGGTCTGCTGGTTAGTGACCTTAATAAAATTATCCAGTCGCATCTTTTATGTTTAAATTTCCAATGGAAACAATATTTGTGATAAGTAGGTTACGAGTATTGGTCGTGTTGGTTGCAAGTGCGACGGCCGATCGGGAGGTTTTGAGTTCGATTTCCAGGTCGGGGATTCGACGGGTCAGTAACGTCTCGTTACGAATATTTTCAGTGTTGGCATGTAAATTAATATGCATATTTAGAAACCTGTTAAAAGATCTATTGGTTGTTTGTTTATATATTGTGGAGTTTTGATTTGCAAGAATTATTCATCTGTTAATAAATATTTTCGGTATTATTAAATTAATGAAGAAATTCGTGTGAATGTGTAGAACCATCTTTACTTTTAACTTCATTTAATAAAAAATTTCAGTATTATTAAATTAATGAAGAGATTCGTGTGAATGTAGAAATATCTTTACTTTTAACTTCAACTAAATAACTACTAGCGACATCTAACATGCCCAGTTGCAGTTGTGTAGGGTTGCAACAAAAAAGATTGTTACATTTATCTATAAAATATTACTTGAAATACTTATCACAATAAAATTTCATCTATATTAGCTATTACTTTGTTTTGTAACAGTAATCGTAGTCTTTTTTGTCTACGCTGTGTAGCGTAAAAACATCAAGTTTGTTAAGAAAATGTTACTTAAATTCACTATATTATTTTAAGGTAGATACTAGGTGTATTTCAAATTGTAAAATTATTAGTATATTAATAGATATGTGGCAACCCTATTGTAACCGCCCCCACCACCCCTCTATCAATCAGTAGTGTAACGCAAATGTGAAAAAATAAAAAAGCCCCGCGAGACGGGCGCGCGCACTGGTGCGAAAGTGATGGAGGAAGCAGGCTGGAAGAGGAAGAAAAGGATAGTTAGAGATCGACTAAATTATTGTATTATACATAATAATATTTGGAAGGTTTAGCGATATGCAAAATTTACAGATAAAACAGTGGACACGATTTATATTTTGACATTTTAAATGTCTATATCGCATTAAAAATCATACTTCTTTGCATCTTGCATACAGTAGATAATTAATGTAACATTTAATAGCTTTTCTAAATATGTAAATCCGTTTCGTTTTTTTTTCATAATCTGCACTCATCTGTCTTACCGCTTCGAAGAATACAGCTGTGAAGGTAAAAAAAACATAAATGATATAATAATTACATATATGAAAGACTCTCTTGTAAAAATGGAAAAGGTCATGCTCCAACGGTTCGGACATGTTGAGAGAAAAAAGAGATGTGGCGTGGAGATATATTTGTGTGTATATAATAACGCAAAGATCAGTTGGATTAGAAATAGTTTACAAAAGAAATCATTACATAAGTGAAGTTATGAATGTTGAATTAAAACAATGCATAGACATTTTTATAAGATTTATGATGCATATACGACTGTTATATTATAATCGTTCATGTCTATAAGCGCAGGTACATCGACTTAATATCAGAGAGTAGATTTTTTTATAATAATTTATTTAGGTACGTAGAAAAAAATTATCAAAAGCTTCTGCTGTGCATGCGTTTACTATGACACTATCCTATTGTCTCCATTTTCTTAGAGGACGACGAGCGAGCCCTCAACACACCCCTAGATTTGTCACTTGTAGAAAAACCAACTTTAACTGTAAATACATAAAGATCAAATTGCTTTGAAAGTTATATGGTATATATGTCTTTCTAACTTGCCGTACACCGAGACGCGACGGCGCGGGTAGACTAAGGAAATTCCAAAGCTTAATTTAGGGTTAAAATAATACTTCACCCGATTTCATTGCGGCGAGACTCAAGGTCACCTTAGTGTTATCAAAAGAGTGATAAGGTGACAATAACTGGAAATAATCTAAGGAAAAGACGCAGAGACAGAATATTTTTTTTTAAGTTAGATTTATAACAAGTAGTTTTCTTAGAATGTTAGTGAAAATTGAATTCAGTCTATCAGTCTATGTTTGACTTCTTCAGATATACTCGTAGTTCAACTTCATATATTGCTTATAACATATTAAAGCTGTGTTAGACAATTCAAAATAATGCTACAATCATTTTTTGGATTGAATTCCATATTTAAATAACACTGGAATCATCAGTCTTCATTATTGTGTGATGACAAAACTTAAACAATAAATATTAATATACAGTGAGTGTAAAAAGAAATCTTACACCACGTCTTTTAAAAAGTGCGGTATACGAATACTTTTTACACTCACTGTACGTCTAAAATGCGAAGTGAACTTATACATAAGACTTGTAAACGTGCCATTAAATGATTCTTTTAACTCGGACAATATATTTACTAGTTGTGGTAGTTACCCAAACACAATGGTGACTTACCATCAGCGGTTCTGTCCGTTCATTATGCCTATGTACTATAAAACTGTACCACAGCTACAAGCACTCCAATACACAGAAACATTCATTCTCCACTCAACCCACTTAAAAAATGCAAAACATTATGACACATTTTTCAAAGGGTACATTTATAAAGAGAATACTTTTCGCATTACAATTCCAACATTTTCATAGCCGTTATGTGTAGTACAAGTTGTTAGTTACAGTACACTGCATATGGGTTGTGAGAAGACATGTTTTTATTACCGGTACGCTCACATGACAAAGTTTTAAGGCCCGTTTATATTATTTAAAATGATCATAAATTGCTTAAGTATATTTTTTATGTAATTTCAACATAAAAACTATATACAGTTTGGACGTGAATCAGACAGCAAAATGACCATTGGGGGTAGGGTTAGCTGGAGACTAAAGCTTCCGAAAATACAACAGGTTCCTAATTGTGCCACGTTAGCATACATTTATAGCCATACACCGCATTCTAGTTCATTTAATGCTAGTACCCAGTGCTATTATTTGGGTAATTGTTACTGGAGTCTTAATTATTGTGAAATAGTACAAATTGGTTTGATACTGTACCCATGAGATTATCTTACAGATGTAGAAGTTTGATGAGATTGACTTCTATAAATTTGTTTTTCGACTAAAACACGAATTATGACAGTACATTATTTATAAAATTCATAATGAAAGATTCTAGTATTAATTCGTATAGGTGCATTATGGTTGAGCATATTCCCATGCATTGCGCAGTAGCAATTAAATCATTATTATAATCGACGTGAAATAGATATCACTTTTTGAATTCCAAATAGATCTACAGTTAATAAAGTAACAAACAGCGATTCATATCAAAAGTTTCTCATTCATGTAAAGTGCTGTTTTACAGCAAAACGAAAACAACCGCTCGAACGTCTACATTCCATTTATGTAAAAAGCATGTAACCAAGTTGTTTCACACTTATCGGGTAAGATAGAAAATATTAAAGATACCTTGTTTTGACTGTTTCGTTGGTCGTATTATGTACAAGCGCGACAGCCGATCAAAAAAGGTCTTGGGTTCAAATCCTGGGTCGGGATTTGTCTAATTTAGATTTTCTAAAAGTGGCTCGGAGTTTGGATATGTACTCGATTTATGGAAATACACTCATCACCTATTCTATAGTGGGACGTAACCGTCTAACCAACTGATTATACGGTTCCTACGTTCAGGAATTACAGGTGTGATATAACGTTTGTTTTATATAATTCTAGTCTTCTATTTATCGAGCTTAGACAGAGCTACACGTCTCCTATGGCTAGCAGCTTAGGCGTGGCAAGAAGCGGTGCTCTGCCCTCATCAACGCGCCTGCCCAGCGTGGGGATTATGGGCGTAGTCCCTCAGAGGACGCCTCTGTCCAGCACTGGACAACTGTATTATCTTTAGTAAATTTTAGATAATTTTGAATTTCTATTCTAGATATATTTTAATGTCTGCTAAAACAAGTAAATAGCAAATTTCAAATATTTATATGTATGTTTACATTTTTCAGAACAATACAAAAATTTTATAAAGGTGAAATCATTTTAAAAATTGCACGTCCATTAACACAGCATAATGACGCATCAAGTCATTGTGCATAGCACGCCACTCGTTACACGTTGCTCATAGAACAGTAGCTCAAACGTCTGAGAGAATATCCGGAAGCGCTTGTCCACTCGACAGTACGTGTTGGGGAGGGGCGATGCACAAAATATTATGAACCGAATCTCCGTTCATATGAGTTATGTTTGAACTCTACACTAAATAAATGTCTAAGTCGTTTCAGTGCTGTATAGTGCAATAATATTATTATAATACAGCGGCAAATTGCCTATAACTTGTACATGTGAAGAAATCCATTTATTGGATTGTTCCGGTATAATTGTGATATGCCACTGGAAAAAACGAAAAGGATTCGTGTAGCGCGTAGTGCTTGTGGCTGAGTAGGGTTCGTTTCGAAGTTTTTTTTTGTAATAGCGAATTCAACCGATGAGAGAGCATAATTATCGTTTATCATTGATCATCCATTTCTGTACAATTATACGATGGATGCGTTCGTTTTTAAATAGAAAGAGGTTTTGGTATTGACAGTACAATTATATGAATGAAGTGTCAAACATTGGGTGTATTCTGAGTATGAAAAGGTGGGCACATGAGCGAACTTAAATTCGATGTAGTTCTGTTGCTAATTGGCGTTGACCTACCAAATTGCATCACAATAGTATCGTGATTTGAATTTACGATGCTACCTGTGATCCCCGAAAAGGTAGGCAGAGGAATGTAGTACAATCCCACGTTACACCAGTTACCGTTAAGTCTCATTATGCTATAAGTGGTGAGACTATTGCCAAACGCCGGTGGTAAAATCTAGCTGATCAGACGTAGACGGTAGATCTCATCTATGTCTGTTTGCAAACGCTTGAAATTTGGATACATTTGGTTCATTTTAACGGGCAAAAATCTTGAGACCGTCATCTAACGAAGACCGAAAATGAAGGTAAATGAGGCAAACAAAATCAGACTTTATTGCAGAGTCTGTTAATAGAGATGGATATCAGATCGTACTAGTGCTCGATCCGTTTTCTTCGTCGAGTACAATATTGTGCGATATTTTCAGCACATTCCTTATGTAAACGTATTTTAGTTCTTAATGCTTAAGAAATCTATGAATTTTACAATGACCGAGCTATATATTCGTAGTTTTGTTATAACCGTTAATTATGATAATGTATATTTTTGTATGAACGTTGTGATATTGATTAGCTTCCGGTTTGTTCTCCAGCAGTCCTTGTCCCACCCCTGTTCTATCGAATAGCGTTTAAAGTTCGCTTAATGTAACGTGTTATTTTTTGGGAATATTTATAATACAAGGTGATAATAAACGTTATGTCGTTACCACCATAAGCAACCGCTGTTTAAAAGGCGGAAACGTAATGGAGAATCCTTTGCACACGTTTCCTCAGAATATTTTTCTTCACCGTTTCTGAAAGCAATATTTTAAACTTAATACATCAATTTTTTTGGAAAGATTAGTGCATTAAGATTGAACTCACAACCACCAGAAACAGAGGAGGTATTTTAAACTGTTAGAATATTATTGTTTCACTAGATTCGCTGGTTGACTTGCTTTACTTTTCTCCAATCACAGCCTTAGTCAAGGGTTCTAACTGCAAATGTACGAGTAACATGCCACACATATAAACAAACATGCGCTTTGCTTACATCATGTCGTTTGGAGGAGTAAAACAGATAGTTACATCGAGTATCTTTTAATACGATCTACATGTTTGACGCTTATAAATACATGGTGCTAACTATAACTGATACAGTCATACGCTTATAAATTATATTTTACAGACAAAAAATACAATAGGCTCACCACCAATTCCATTCCACTTCCACTTCCAATTCCACTTAAAAGTAACTGGTGAAACGTGAGAATGTTCTACACTCCTCTGCCTACCTCTCCGGGGATTAAAGGCGTGAAATTACTTTTTTTTAAACAGACAAAAAACGAGGTCCTTTGATCCTAACACATGTTTAGCGGCCTGTTACTAAGTGACCGCATAACTTCGCTCTGCCGGAAGTCATATATATCACGGCGCGCTGAACACTACTCGTGCGTGGAATTAATTACTAGGAAAATAATATATATTCCCTGTGAATGTATTTACATAGTTAACCTTGGTATTTTAACATTTATGATAGATAGCAATGACCCCGTGGTCATGTGAGAAGCTTCTGAGATCATTCTCAAATAAAATTGAAGTTCAATTAAAAAATTAATGAATAAAAATTATAGGTATAAGAAAGGAAAACTTTTTTGGTATCGTATCGTAAGGCAAATCTTCACTTTCTGTGTATCTATAGTATATGAATATTGTATGTAATTGAAATCAGACATTGATTTCCTTCACCGAGAATTAGAACATAAGCGTACAAATGCTAGATAATATGCCTTTTGTGTACAATTTGGTTACCCAATCGTATAATTTGTTACCAAGAAGTATCTATGAACAAACTACATGTCGGATTCAGATACAAAAGTACTAACACTTACTTAGTTTCGCTCTCATAATTACAATTTCATTTTTTTAATATGACAGGTTAATAAAAGCAAGTTCACAATAACCCCCCGCATGTGATATCATTATACATATTTTTATGATAATAAAGTTAATATTTTTATTATATATTTTTTCCGACCCACATAACGTTAAGCGGCTGGCTACGACTCTCCTCTCAGAATGAAGGGGTTAAGGCCACAGTTAGCCACGCTGGCTAAGTGCGGGTTGGCAGAGTCCACACTAACTTTAAGATATGCAGGTTTCCTTTCGATGTTTTCCTTCACCATTACAGCAAGTGATATTTAACCATTAACCAAGACTCACCTATCTAGACCAAATAAATAAGGATTTTTGTGATAGGGACTGATGAATGTGGTCGAAGAACGACAGGTGTGCAAGAATAGAGATATTTGGAACTCTGTTCTCTCTGCCTACCCCTCAAGGGACCTGCTGTGAATATATGTAAGTACGTATATTTAACCATAAAATACACAATTTACAAAGAGTTGCTCGTCTGCTTTTAAACCGAGGCGGTTGCAATGAGATACTAAATTACGAACCACTACGCTATAAATTGTTATGTACACCATATTTCACCCCTAAAGATGTGTAATTATATTTGTACTCAATATAATAGAAATCAACTTACTTACGTTTAAAATATGCGTGTTTGAATAAATATTTTTTTCCGTAAAACTTGATTCCATGACAATGGATACAGCTCAATGATTTGTGTCTACGTCGTAGCATCGGACTACGAACGTCTACGAAATGTACAAAATGTGTAGACGCCCTTATTACGTCACTTACATACAGATTTTTCGGGTTCTCTGTCATTTATAGTTACAATATTTAAAAAACACGTAACACCATATGTAACATCACGACTATAATCCCCGAAGAGGTAGGCAGAGGAATGTAGTTTACACCCACGTTTCACCAGCTACGTTTTCCTCCCACTATGGCTGCGAGCCTATCTTAATACACCGAGTACAGTACAAACTCCAAGCCCAAGATTTGGACCCAAGACCTGATCGGCCTTCGCGCTTACAACCAACACCATCAAAGAAGCAGTCAACGCAAGCAATATTTAAAAAAAAAACTAAATTTGGTACTAAATTTTATTCTTCTAATGCTACTTCTTATTAAAACTAACAATTTCAGATAATAATTATAGCTTATAATAAATCTTGATCATTTTATTTTAGAAATAATTTTATAGGCCAATACGACATAATAGTATTTGTGATACATTAGCCTGTATTAATGCGGAAGTACGAGTTTGTACGGTTAGAGAAATACGGCACTGTGGCTTTCTACCCAGCCCGTAAGGAACGAAGTGTGACGTGAAATAATAATAATGTTCTGTGTGATAGGAAAAAACGTAACTCTTTACAAACAGAATTGGTGCTAATTTTATATAATAAATGTTATGCCAATAAAAAAAACGGTATTATCCAATGAGCATTAACGGAGTACTTGAAATGTGTGCCAAGTACTATAAAAATATCTGCGTATGCCAAACTTTAAACTGATTGAAGAGTCTCGGGGGAATATAGACCTTGGTAATACGCTGCATTAAAGTTAGGTAATACGGTCAAAAACGGGCAATAAATTACAATTAACTTCTTAATTCATGTCCAAAGTATTCAGAATCGAGTATGACAATACGATCGCAACGATTACTTATATATATCTCCGCCTATCTCACTGGAGCAGCGTGGCGGTGTATTTTGCAAGTGCCGGACAGTAGCTGGTCTCTCCAGCACCAGCACCTAAGGAGGGTTAAACATAATCATTATCCAGGTTACTATAGCCAAACGTCAATGAATTACAACCTAAATAAAAAACTCAATATCGTGTCGATTTTATGGAATTTTACTTGAATGAGACATTACGACTATCTACGTATTGTTTGTAACCAAAGTAATATTGTTATTTAAAAAAAAAACGTAACATCACGCCTATAATACCTGAAGAGGCAGGCAAAGGAATGTAGAACACTCCCAGGTTTCACCAGTTACGTTTACGTCCCACTATGGAATAGGTGGTGAGCCTATTGCTATGCTCGTACACCGGGCACGTATTCGGACTCCGAGCCACTAATACAAAATCTAAATTAGAAAAATGTACTATTACCCAACCCGTTTACGTCCCACTATTGAGTATCGGACGAGTTTATTGCCATAAACCAGCAGACAGTTTGGAAATTGATTAAACAGTTTATATTGAATGAAATAAAAATTAAATGGATAAATGATTTACGTGGTTTTAAGTAATCATATTCGCCTTTTCAGATAGACGTATTCACATAGAGAAAATATTATTATTTTTAATAAAAAAAATGTATTAATCTTATATGTCATCTAATGGATATAATCGTTTATACTTTACTTGAAAGCTGACCTTGAAAGTGATCGTAATAGAATAGTTCCGTGATCTCAGACACGCCTCAAAATAAAGTTCATTTCCCTTCTTGCACTTGTTTAGTGCACTTGCTAAAGTGAGGATTTACATTTATTAAGAAAACCGCTAATAATTAAGTTGAAATGCAAAACTAGCGTCTGAACTACTGAACAGCGTCGAATACATGATTTTTTTTTAAATACTCCTTATATTTCGAAAGAAATATCGTACCGTTCTAGATACATGATTAGTCATAGCATTTAAAATTAGCATAAATGACTCTACAAAAAACTTACAGGCTGAAAAAGCTCTGCAGACGCGACGTCTGACATCATACGCTCGTCTAGTCGTCAACTGATCATATTTCACGTCAATTTATGGCCTTAAAAGAAACATATATTTTCATTGAGCCTTGAGATTAGGTCACGTAAAATCGTAGCAATGTAATTGGTTCCATAGATTTCAGATTTTCGTTGCATCTTAAAGGCGGCGGGTTCAAGGACCTGGCCAATGAGGGCCCATGCAATTACCGCCTGAATCATCGCCAAAAAAGAGTATGCGGCGTTCCAATTGCAGCTGTGTTGTATTTTCTCCCGATTATCAGGGAGCGTTTGAAGGATGCAGCTCGAGGGAGGGGGGAGAGGCCGCGCGGCGCCTCAGTCGAGCCGTGACCGCCGCGCCGGACACACGCTGTGATGGCACGTTAGTTAACCAAATGAATACTCCGCGGAATCTCAATTCGCGACCAACGTGCTCAAATCAAAACCTCGCTAGTTTTTGTTGACTGTGTGTTATTCATCAACTTCTAATACAAGACTCTTTTGGACTGTTCCCGTTTGTGGCTAATGTGAGTTGAGATCTTGCAGCCGCGTGTGTCTGCAAATCACATGCCCTAGATTTGGGGGTGCCGTTGCCGGACCGCTCAAATGCTACATTTTTTCGTTTATTTACCAGGCAATGCTTTTTAGTAGTAGACACTAAATGTAGAGCTATTTTATGTTATTAATTTCAATTTAAGTAGTTATTGTTATATGTTCATTTTCACGAGAGTTTTGTATCACCTAAATTCACCGCATAGAATATCGCAAAACAATTTTTATTACAATTTCTGTTCTCTATGTACCATTCCGTTAACGTTTTGTGAATACAATTATGTACAAGAAACTATTAATGATAATAAAGAGTATCATAAAACTGTAGACTTTAGTATTTATCCAAAAACCTAGAGCCTTTACTAAAACCACATAGACTCTACTGTCGCGCCTGTCTCACACTTATATTGTATTGAGTAGTAAGTAGTTATAGACTCTATTCCTGCGACGATAGAGTTGCTTTTTGTGGGTCCTGTTTGAGCAGAAACATTAAACCCGAACGTCTGTAAATTTACAATCTTATTTCTTTATTTTTAGTTAGTTCTCCGCATTGCATCGCCAGTACTTGTATATGTCTAAAGTATGTAGCTCGATGGCCTTTTTTAGATGCTTAATACATGAAACAAATGGATAGTGATAATATGTATGCATATTTATAAGACACACTTATACCCATGCGAAATATTACGAAGGGTGACAGGAGCACGTGGTCTACCTGAGGTAAATAATTGCTCCCACGTGGCTCTGAGCTCAATTAACCGCCCCCGTGAGGGGTCGGAGCGCACGCTTCCGGTAATGAAAATCGTGTACATCTGTTATAATAAATATAAACAACTACAAAACATAATTGAATGGATTATTTGTAATTTACAATTTTTATTTAGTTCCATTCGGATTGCACCAAGGAAGCGTTCTAGGACCTTTACTTTTAAAATAAACTGTAAATGTTTTTAGATAAAAATTCGGGTTAGCTAATTACATGTTTTCATATTATATCAAATATCAATATTTTTTTGGTAGCGATGATCTATCAATACTATCGAATCGATCGCGCCAGATGACTATCAGTTTTCAACGACACAGACGACTTAATATTCGGAACGGATCATTTGGCAGAACACATTAGATGAGGAGTTGTGTGTGTGCGTGTACGCGGGTGTGTGGTGGTGTACAGAAGTTGGGGGTAGTTGGGGGGGAGGACTGCGGGTAGAGGCACATGGCGGATCGATGCGGCGCGCGTCGCCCGCTTATCATTTGCGTGCGACCCCTCGCCCCTACCCCCGGATGACCCGCCAATGTATATAGGCAACTATAAAGCACGATAGACTGTCTCCGATTGTTATTGTAAACGACCGCCAAGTATTACCACATGACTGTCACATGGCTATGTGGTGCGATAGAAAAAAATACATGTATTTTCTTTATCAGATTTCTTGTTACTATAAATTTAGGCATTTCTTTGCAAATTTGGAATTGCGTTATTGAGTTTAATGAACGTCAACATTTTAGGTTACTTTTCATTATTCTCAAGATGTCATTTAATTATATAAGCTAATGCTTGTGATCTTTTCAAAGCTTTGAAAATATGACTGAAAATTTCGTGCGGAATATTTTTGTAACGATTGAAACTTTATTAAAAGAAAAATTTGGAATAGCTAATTACAAAAGAGTGTACATAAAACTTTACAAAACTACTAAAATTAAAAATATACAGTACATATACCAAAGAAAAACTTTGAAAATCTTGTCTTGGAAACTGCTTAACAGCTCTTAAAAATGGCATATGTTTTAAAAGACGAGATTAAAATTTGTTTCTTGAAATAAGATAAACATATGTATATATAAATTTAAAAATTCCATAATTATAAAAATTTTCACATTTAATCAGTTTGACTGCCTCGTTGGTCATGTAACTGCTAGCTCGACCGCCGTAATTTTGAGTTTATTTCCTGGGTAAGCTACTATTGACTAGCTGACTCTCCCGTTGGTGCAGTGGTTAGTGAATCTGACTGTTACGCCGGGGTCGTGGGCTCGATTGCCAACCCAGAATAAATATTTGTGTGATGAGCACAAGTATTTGTTCTGTGTCTGGGTGTGAAAAATAAAAAAAATCGATTTAAATATGTATATATTTATATATTTATACGTACATATATTCATATATTATGTAGTTTATCAGCCATCTGGTTACCATACCACAAGCTCTCTTGACGCTTACTTTGGGATCATATGGCCATGTGTGGAGATATCCCGGGATATTATATTATTATTATTGAGTTCTTTTAACTTAAAAGTCAAAGTTCTTAGAAAACAAAACTTTTTGTACCATGCCATTTTATTTGATTACTTTTTTTAACTACGATTCTTTAACTAACTAACAGCGTTACAAATTGTCTAAGTATTATCAGTGAATTGCCTCTTGGCTATTTACTTGTGCTAAACTCGAATAATATTTGAAAGTGGCAAATTTACCCTGTTAATTTACCCTTAAGTTTGCTTAACTAGCGTGCGTGAATGATGGGAGTGATTAACGTAGTAGTTCATCAATTTCAAAGGAAAAAACATGTGACACTCGATACTCTCTGCGTGTCCCATAAGGGACCCGGCGCGGAGACCTTCGTATTAATTTCTGAACACCTTCATGTTTAACAATTTTATAACTTAAGTAAAAAAGCGCATTTTAAACTTAATTCTTTGAAATTATTGTAACTACATTAAACCCACTTTAACGTATATTGTTATTGAACAAGTGGAGCAAATCTTAACTTTGCCGGAATAACACTTCCGAACTCACCCTAAAGTGTGGTACTTATATGACATTAATAAAGTTATTTCAACGCGTGTCATACGTTGGATTTTATTACACAATTGCGTCTAATCACTTTCTCGCTGACATATACACACATACGTATATGAATAATCGATTTGGGTAAATTGATTTATGTAGAGACTGATAATTGTAAAGGAAGTGCGTCAGGTGTGTAAGGACGGAGATATTTGACACGCCGTGCTCTCTGATTTATAGTCAAAAGAAATTTAGCGTTACGATATAATTGTAACAATAATAATAATAAATAACGGATAAGATTCTGAAGAAAGATTACACAGATATTTCTGCATTAATAAAAGTCGTTTAGTTTGTTAGTTTAGTCGTTTATGAACTATGAATTTATGAAATATGAATGTATGAAGAATGAATTTGTGAATGTATGAGGTATGAATTTATAAAGTATGAATGTATGAAGTATGAATATATGATGTATAATTGTATGAAGAATGAATATATAATATAAAGAATATATCAAACAACGACTCTATAAACGTATATAGAGAAGCGCTCGTAGCTTTGGCGCTACGGTTGGAGTGAACGGTACGTCATATTAAGCAACAACAGAAGCTGTTAGCGACACACGGGAGCGCAGTGCTCTCCCGTTTCACTTGTGTTTCGCGGTTCACAAGTTAGACATGGGATGAACAGGGGCGAGCCTATTGTAAATAATTTACTAATTATTTAATTCATAGTTATGTTGAATACTATTCTTTTATTGCATGTAGTGCCATGGTTCAATAACGAAAAGAGATTACTGTATCTGAATAATATTACTATTTTTCATACTCTTACCCAGTACATAAAACAATCGGTGTGTTTTATAATAGATAAAAATAATCGAATGGATTTAAGGGATAAAACTTTTGTAGCAGTAATTTTGTTTATCAAATCCTACCGCCCTTAAGGCGTTAACGGTCGGGCCATCAGAAAGCTGTTAACATATTTTTAATTAAAGCGCTAACTTTTCAAAAGATCTGACTTACATTTTGCTACTTTTTATACCGAAACATTGTGAACATGCTGTCAGTACATTTTGTAAAGTTGTATGAACGAAGTAACGTTAATAAGTGAACTTAAATATGTTAGCGCGATGGCGCGCTTTGTGGGAGGCCTATATCCAGCAGTGGACTGAGATAGGCTGATGGTGGTGGTGGTGATGATGATAAGATGATGATATGATGATATGATGATTATGATTTAAAAAAATACAACAATTAATACATAATAAAGTGTCTAATCCTAAAATCCTATTCGATTTTTCTTCTACCGATTGACACCTACCATTTGTAATTTCAGTCTCGTTAGCAATTTTATATGTATACACAAAACAAAAATTTGTTTACACACGAACACAACTCTCTATCTACACTCCTCTGTCTACCTCTTCAGGTATCACATGCACATTGTTAAGTTCCAAATAAGTTGCTAATATTACAGCTATGCACAATTGTTAAACCGCTACGAAGATTTTAAATGTGGCCTAAATACATTCGACCGACGCGACGGGTTGGCCGTAAATCTGTATCTCAGTTAACCCACAGTGGAACAGCATGGTGGACGTGTGCTCTTGTACTCATGCCTTCACAGGAAAGATGAGAGTCCAGCAGTGAACGTAAAAAGAGTTACAACCAGTTTATTAATGGCCGCCATCATAATTATGATTTTTTTATTATTTAAATGTTACTTCCCGGATTTCCTCTTATAAGGAAAATATTTGTGCTAAACATTGCAAAAGTTCGTGAGAGTTTCGCATTGACAGATGTTATATATGTTTCATCTCAAATGAGCCCTAGTATTCTGATTGGATGCCACTACGGCAACTGGGGATACTGCGCTTTTGTTGAAACATATTGATAAAGCACAATTTTAGCTGAATGGTTAAGCATCACGTCGGAGGTCCTGAGATTATTTATTGGCATGTAACTATTTCTGTACAAAGTGTTTTTAAACTAATTATCACTTGATGTAATATTAGTCTATGTTGATTTAATACTACTTTCATTAAACGGTTTTATTATAAAGACATTAAAAATGTTGATTATAATAAAAATGATGATGAAGAATATAGCAATGAAATATTATAATTTAAACAAAATACTATGTTTCTAAATTGTTACAATGTCTTCGTATTCACTGAGACAATTTCATTTGAAGCCATCAAATCTCAAGAGACAGTATCATTGACACGATTCGTCAGGCGACTATAACGACAATATTTAAAACAGATGTTCGTTTATGACTATTAATGAACAATTAACGAAATAATCCATCAAATTCATTACAATGTTGCCTCTCAAACAAAACTACCCTTATTAAAAGTCAGTTGTAGCTACAAGTTAGAGAAGGATTTTACATTTTATAATTATATGTTAACATAACTGACAAAAGTAAGTAATTACTTATTGAAATTTTATAAACAACAATATGGTATATATAAAGAACAAATGACTGTCTAAATAACATAAAAGTATTCTCTTTTAGGTAATCATTGGACTAAACAAAGAATGCAAAATAAACGTAACATCACGCCTGTAATCCCGAAGAGGTGGACAGAAGAGTGCAGCACACAGTCGCGCGTTTGTTCACGTTTCATATACAAAATACTCTTCAGTATTTCCAAAATCCTCCTGCGTTGCTTTTACGCTTACGCTCAGTGCGAGACATTTTTTATCAGTTAACATAGCGCGTTGAACAGTGTACCTAGAGAATGAGTTCTCTAACCATACTTTAATCTAGCTAAGAGGTAGGGTTTAGCGGCGCGGTAAATTGCAGACTAGTTTGTGTGATAAACGCATCTAAATATTTTTAAGAAATTCCATTAGAATACTCGTTGGTGAGAAAGAGACGGCCATAGTTTTACCTGCACCGAGATCCAACCGCATCCATCGGGATTGGAAATTTATTGCATTCTTGGATTTTTCCAACGCTATGACCAATATCTGTGATTTAATATCCATTGGCAGATTATATATTGCTTCTCTTACATAAATTCTAAGAAAAATGTGTTATTTTTTCGTTTGTAAAGATGGAAAACGAAAATGCTTCTATCTATTCTAAATAACCAATAAAAACATGCTTCAATTCCCTCCAGAAATACTTAATTTTTGATGAACTCAGCATTCGTTCTTCTGTTATTTTTAAGGAATATATTCATACGTCTTTTCTCTCCGTGTATGGTTATTTGCCATAACTTAGAATATACAAGATAATGTACATGCCAATATGCGTCACAGAAATCTTAATACATACATACTATGTGGGAATCGAACTAACGACGTCCGGCTCAATAGTTAGGATTACTAATCACTACACCATGAGGAAAATCAAAATAGTGTATGTTACCTCTTTAAGCCCTGAGCAACTCCTTACTTGGAAATATGAATATATGTATGTTAACATATTTGAACTCTTGTTTTGTCTAACATTGACAAAGTTTCAACTTACGTATAATGTTAAATTTGTCTCAAGTTTGTCCGTGACTGCATAAAATTCGTAGTGTTTGAAACATTGTGTTAGATTTCGTCTTTGTGCGGGAGGTAACATAAAGTTGATGTTACTTCTGGCATCAGCTGGAATCAAATTTGACCGCCTGGTAACACTGAATCCATTTTATTCTATATCTCCACAAGTTAACAACACAACTTTAAGGTGCATATAACTCAGTATACTGTCGTAAATATTTACAATTAGAATCATTATATCATTTGCTAAATTGCAAAAATCAATCGTAGTAAATGTAAGGTAGATTGTATTGCTACAATTTGCATTCAAGATGTAATGATGGCTTATGTTTCCCTGTAGTTTGCACCGCTTACCGTCATTTGGATGATATATAAACTATACATTCCGATATGGATCTCTAACAAAACGTGTTTCGCACCGAAACAGGTCATTAGTAATACTACGAGGAAGAACGAAGGGATTACACGCTGCAAAAAGGCATGCACCATATGATACCAGTATCGAAGATTATAACAATTTTTTTTTAATTAACATTCTTCTAATATTCGCTTGTCAAACGCAAATTAAACAAAAAGTTAAAGAAACCGGTCTCAAGTTTATCTGATTGTGAAGAGGATAAACAATACATCAGTATTAAAACTAATGTATGGTAGTCTTTAAACAATTGTGACAAATATTCATTACTGACATTAATAACATTCATCTTTAAAAATGTTAACAATAATTCAATGAAAAACACTTACAGAGAATGGATTATACAAACAACTAAAAATTAACTTATAATTACCCAAATGTCATCTGATGCAGGTATAACGCAGAATATACCACATTCGTGCGTTATTTCCGCTCAATGCGCTGCACTCGCGTCAGTTTAACGTTCGGAAGTTATGGCCGCTGATTTCATAACACAACATATAAAATTGCTGTTTACTTATTTCATGTTTTTGCGGCAATAAACCGGAAAACTGCTTTGCTGTGAAAATTTAAAGGGAATATTTTAATGATGCACGCTGCTCTCAAAGTTTTACAATTTCCATTAAGCTCTAGAACATTCTGAAATTTCAAAACTAGCCTCATTATATTATATAATAATACTGACTCAAAGGACATTTTTGAACAAAAAGCTTCTCTAGTGTATTTTCCGTCTGAGGCATGTCCTATTCAGCTAGACATTCACGTATTCCCTAAGTTTTAAAAAGTGGGACTGCTGACTAATTTTGTCACGACCTCTGACTAATTTTGTTACTTCTTTCTGAGCATATATACCTAAGAGTAAATACAATGAGCACTTAACACATCTTGTGCGTTTACACAATAAGTTTAATGTGTGCGAAGTACGAAACGTTATTCGCAACAAAGTAGGTACTCTACTCCAAATTCAAATTCAGAATTATTATTTAATCATAACTTACTATAATGCACTTAATGAAACTCAAACTCATATTTAATAAATTACTGCGTACATTGACTTCCACGCATCCCACAGGTGTGGTAGATCGAGAATAAAACTATAGGAAAGAAACTCTCGGTAGTAATTTTATCATCACTAACTTATTTACTATTCCGCTCTTGTATGTGGAGCGCGTTTTAGAATGTAGAGGGTCGTTGAAAATTTTGTCGTACATTTGTCACAGTTAGAATTGTCGTGTATCTTACCACTGTGTAATTTCAACTTGAACTCTACATCGTTATCAGGTTAGCATCGTCAAACGTCGTCGGAAGCATCTAGAAGCATCTAGCAGTTACATCCTTTAGCATCCGTCAGTTGTGGGAATACTGTATCAAATATTTGTTCCACAGACCACTTTCAAAAAGTGTTACTACCGCAGTTCAACTCTATCAACGATGTTCTCTATGTAGAGTACTACAGTAGGTCTCTGTTCTTCGATCGGTTCGAAGTGCCAAGCTAGAGCCAAATCTGAGCCATAAAATGATTATAGCAGAGGAATAATAACTAATTCCAACCACTAACGTTACGTAAGTTGAAATGGCGCGATTCATTTTGTATGTAGTTTTGCTTAGACCATCTGTATTCCATTCATAGAGTTAATAAGCTTCGAATCTTATAACTCAGTGACAAAAGAGTAGATAAAATGACTAGTCACACTATTATCTTTCGAGCCAACTATATATATACTACATTCCTATGCCTACCTCTTCGGGGATTAAGTACAGGTGCACTGTAAATTTTTCGTTTACAATCGTTTACAAGTTTCGTTTACGTTTCGTTTCGTTAACAATCGTTCCTTCTTCTTCTTATACATACAGTATTAACAAGAAACCTTACGGCCCATAGTGATGTTCGTATTGGCTTTACACATCACGTTCAACATCGTTTGTATCTTACAATTGTACAATAGTCTAATACATATCGAGAGAAACAATGAAAAAGCCTAAAACCGAACTCTGACCTTATATTTAAAATGACGATCAAAAAGTTATAAGGTTAAACATAGGAAAAGTTAAGCCATCTATCAAATAAGTCCATGCAACCTCAGAGGGTTGTTGCGGTATGCCATTTTTTATCTTATGTAATGGGCATTCAGTCCATAATGGCATGCATTAATGTGACGAACGTTCTTGCGATAGCTCGCATGTAAATTTGTTCCTTTATTATTTAATGTTCAAGAATTTTTCTTTATTCGAAATTTTTCTTTATGTACAATTGTTGAGTATCAAATATGGCTATCAGAATTACAAAGCGCATATATTTATCGCTGGTCCGTCGAGCCAGATCGGCCGTACCATTAAAGTTCAGCAAGCACATTATAACTGGCGGATGGCTTTTTCATATAAAACAAGCTATTAATTTCAAAGATAAATTACTTGCGATTGCAAAGGTGATGTTGGAGGACAAGTAAATGTGTGGGAAACAAATGGAGGGGCGATTAAGAAGTCAACCCCTTCTAAATTACACTTTGTTTCTCCATAACGACTTTGAGACCAATAGTCACGTTTCAGGCTGCTGTTTTACTGTTGGCTGTTAACGGAATTTTATAAAAATAGAGAATACTATCGTGCTATACGCCCATGCATAGGCAGAGGCCCATAAGACGTCCTAACTTAAAGATCTTCATGCAGTGATTAAATTTTGAATCCTGCCAAAATTATTTTCTGAAAGCTTAGTAAAAATTGTGTATAAAAAAAACTGATTTCCCCGTTTGCGCATCATAACGCCTGTAATTCCCGTAGAGGCGTGCAGAAGAGAGCAGTATATTCCTAGTTTTCATCTGTTACGTTCACCACTATGAAATACATTCAGACTCCAAGCCACTTGTAGAAATTTTAACTAGAAAATCTGAGTTAAATTCTGTGTTAGAAAAATCCAGCAGTAACCTACTAGGGATTTGAACCCGTGACGTCTCGATTCAGCACCCTTCTTTGTAACCACTCGACCAACACCCGTCATTTGCGTAGGCCATTAGATTATTGCCGTGCAAAACTATTGAAAAAATCAATTTTATTAATTATAGATGCATATATATATTCCACGTTATTAGCAAAGTCTTTTTTAAAAGTATTGATGAATTATATTTATATTTTGAAAAAAAAAATCTTTTTATAAATATAAAATGATCAAATTCATTTCCTAATCGTCGTTGATCGTACTACGAGTAGTTTCTTGAAGTCTGATGTTATCATTATAATAAATCTAATTTCTGTTTATTGAATTAAAGAAGACAGCCTGCAAACGCTAGACTCAAAATGTGGTGTATGTCATCGATCAATAGTATTCTAAAATCTGATTAGTTCAATTGAAAATAAATGTCACGATATATCATGACAATGGCAACAATTCAACACCATTTGTAAACACAAAACCATCACCAAGACAGATCTAAGCCGGAGCAAAGTGTATGCCATAATTTATACACAAAACAGATAATAAAATACGAAATACATGTAGAGAATAAATAAAGAAAAAATCTTTTCAATCAATCAATCAAAACTCAAATAAGGAGGAAACTTAGACCAATATAATAATAACTCCCTACTCGTCATAAATTGGATATGAAACAAGTACCTAAATATGAGTTCAGACTAAGAAATTTGTCTGTTTTCTCAATATTTATGTTTTATTACATCCTGATATTCGTTCTCGAAAAATTGATCCAGCTTCGCGTTACTATCTCGCTATGTTTATTAATTGAGCTGAAATATCTTGATACCTAAACTACAGTGTTAACCTATAAAATGTCAAATTACTAATTTTCCTTTTAAGAAACGGCTAATTGCAACAAAGCAAATGCGAGTATAAGTCTTAAAATGTACGATCCTAATTTCAATACGATGGCCGATTTCGTAATTACTGATGACTTAGCTAAATACTTCGGCTGTTAAGTATTTAGAATAGAAGACCATAGAAGCGAAAAACTATGTATTATAATCTGCACTGTGTATCTTTAAATTATTTACTTGATATTTTATTTACTTACTGCACCGATTGCTACGAGATCCTATTAATTTAACATTTTATATTCGTAGATTCTCAATGGAAATTTATACTAGGATTTTAGTGTTACGGTTTCGTAGCATATGCGTCGTAGCGTATCGTAGAATATTCGTAAAGCAATTACATTTGTAGCTTATGAAAGCAAATATAATGGCAATAAGTAGTAAAGCTAATATTGTATACATGATTTATTTCCGATACCTATTAAGTTATTTGTGATTAAAGTTAAATATTAATGTAAGTGAAACTTACTAACACCTCATACTAACTACACTAACTAACAATAACAGTGTTATAACTATAATCCTATTTGAGATCAGTGGGAGATATCTATTGGCGACAGCGACCATTTGTAACTACTGGCTGCTTATTTGCTGTTCTCTAGACTAAAAAAAATCTTTTACGACCATTTTGAAATCGTATTTTTATTTTGTTTTAATACATAGTGCCGTACACAGCGGTAGGGAATATTTTTATATGCACTAAGTAGACTCCTTTATCTGGTATCGACTACATGACCTTGTTTGTACACATAAGGGCATATAACGAATTTTCTTATAAGGCACTATTTTCTTCGACGTACATATGTACTTCTAATATCCAGTTGATTTTATTTAAGTGAAAACTGTTACACATTTTACTAAATAATATTGTTTCGCATAGATATAAAATATTTCATGCCCTAGGACATCTTACGCGCAAAACCTATTCGTCTTGTATTGTGTTTCAAATTAGGGAGACTGGGACAATTGTCACGCTCATTGCCCTTCACCTTGAGAGGACAAGCGAATTCAAGTTATTTTTTCACAAGAACTTCATTTGTTCAGCTGTCAAATCTGCCATAAATAACGAAAGGGCGTCGTAAAACAAATTGAACGCGTTCGTAAAAGACACTAGGTTTAGCTGATAAAATTAATACACAAATACATCTGTAAACTTAAGACATTGTTCTGGAATCAAAATGCAAGTATACTTGATGTCTAGAGAGAGTACATGAAAAATCTATGAACGGTAATTTTAATAAATAAAATAATAGAAAAATTAAGCCATTATTGAA
>DWFO01000221.1:0-23368 GCA_018246595.1 Mimoniades nurscia nurscia
TATAAAATTTTTAGCAGTGCTCGACCCGGGAATCGAACCCAGGACCTCCCGTTCGGCAGTCGCACTTGCAACCAACTGGACCAACGAGATTAATGTAGATAGACCCATTATTGGATAATATTGTAATGTTATTAATCATTTTTAATTATAAAACATGTTGATGGTTTCAATAAAAAGGAAATTTATAAAACAGCAATATTCCCATATATACATACATGTGTTCAAAATACATGTTTTCTGTGCCGTAAATGTGACAGTTAATTAGAATGCAACAGAAGCGTCATCTATAAAACGACGTGAATGATGATGTTATCATGTTACATAAAAACTATTTTACATATTTAAATATATTTTTTTATATATTTAAAACATTTAAAATACTTATGACGTTGTAATTAATAATTAACATAATACAATAAATGACAATAAGCAAAGATTTAAATCTTATGTTATCGTTCAACCTTATTTATACTTATTAAAATGTAAATTCTTGCCTTGATCATTTATTCATTTTATGAAATTTAATATACACACGTATCGCTAAACAATTCAAGGTCGAAATCGAGACAACCTTATTTCAAATTGTGTGTTTATTCCTTTATTGATACAAAAATATTTATAACCGCAAATTTTTCCAATTTCGAATTTACAACGATGAACCTGGAACATCACAAAGTACATTTAATAACGTCTGAGTACCATTAAGATTGAAAATCAACATGGCGTCCAAAGGCCAAACCGCCGAACGAGGCATTATTCACTGAACGCACCTAACGAACTCTTTTAAAGAATATCTCGTTACCGCTCCCTAATTACGGCGAAATAATACATGAAACGGCAACCATTGTTTGTCCGAAAAAAAATGTTTAAACACAACCTCGAAAACTCAAATGCAATTAAAAAAAGTCTTCCCGCGAAAAATGACGACGCAAGATGGCCGCCCTATTTAGATCCTGCCTTCTATTGGCGCGCTAGCTTTAAATTTAAAAATGGAATGCACTGTCCTTGGCGGGCGAGGTTCGTTGACCTTCCGATGCATTTTGGCGGTTTCGACGCAGAACCGAATAGTCTCAAACGCCTCATTCTGCCACTAATGACTTTTAAACCATTTTCAGTGCGGTTAGAGTATTTTGTTGCGTTTTCCGCCCGAGCAAGGCGTCAAGACTGGTTTCTGTTCATTGTCGAATGAATATAGACTTTCGCTGTATCAAGTAAGATTTAATATCGCATTAGAGGTTAATTTTGGTCTTAATGTTAGTAATATATTAATTTAGTTCTTATGCATTTGAGATAGAGTTGTAAATCAGTATTCTCAATGTAATTGTAAACGGCGATGAAGTCTTATCATACCCACCGAAGGTGAGCTAGACGGAGAGCACTTTTTTATTTTGAAGGAATCGTTTTAATATTTATAAACTTTTTGAACTCGTTGAATAGTTGTGTACTAACTGACAACTCTTTTGAATTTCGTAGCAATCCTTTGAATTTGGAATAGCGGGGCCGCTGCGAGTCTAACAAACCAATTTCAAGTATACCTTCAACGGAATAAAACTTATTTTATCTTTTTAAATCCAAACTTAATTTTTTCTGGACTCTTTTTGTTCCGAATATAGCCAAATATAATATAGGTAGGTACACGTCTCACTCCAAGAAAACGTAATACGAGTACAAAAGTCAAACTTCTAGTATAAAAACACAAGAAAAAATAAATGATTTTAAGAAACAATTAGTTTGATATTAAAATAAAATAGGCATTACCTTACGTATTTACATGCCGCGTTAAATTACCTTTTATACGATTCAGAAAAACTTTAATCAGGAAAAAACCGAGTACATGTATAGTAAAGTAAGTATACGAAGTATGACGTAGTTATATAATTAAAACATATGAAAAGAAGTAAACATATTCAATTCAATTGTATTATAATTTACTGGAAATTTGAATTTGTGAACTGTTTAACAAATAACAATAGAAGCGAGATTGAAAGTAACTTTACAACACAATACTGTACATATAATCCTATGTGTCGGTTGAAGTGTGGAACATAAAGCATTATCTCATTAGTTTTTCCAATGCTTCGTATTTTGCATTATGCAGAAGCACACGTATAGAATTTCTTTCGCCGCTTTTCCATAGCGAAGCATTTTTCGAAGCGGTGGTAGTTTCATTTTGACGTACGAAAATTGTTCTAAAGAACCAATTTTTAATAAATGCCATTTGAATTTAATAGACGATTAAAAAATTGATCTCGCGCCAAGTTTTCTGTACACAGCGAATGTCTTTAAATACGTCTTCATTTGAGTTCTGCCTACGCGTAGACTCACGACCTAGACAACTGAAACAGAATTATCACGAATATATTCCAGCACTTATCCTACAGTATGCTGATTGGTGCTCGGTGTTTACAAAATAGGCTCTAACCCTATACTATGGGGCATATATCATAATTGGTAAAACATGGGAGCTTTTTACGCTACTCTACCTTCCTATTCGGAGAAATATAGCCTGATGTTATGTAATGTGACGTGTCCCATACTGTCCTGTCACCTTGTCACCCTAGGTATAATGATTTATAAATACAAATGTATTTATATATGTAGATTATTTTACACTCACACAGAACAAATACTCGAGTTTGTTGAACGAATTGCATAAATAATAATAATTTCATAAATTATAATTTGTGGTATGCACCGTCACCTTCATACTACAAATGAATTAATGAATCTTAAATATGAAACTAAAATGAAGATTTTTTGTGTTTTATTTTATTCAAGATTTATATCCAAATGAAGATTCATAAACCGCTAATGACTTTCCATTTCTCTGAAAATATTTTTTTTTGTGTTCACCAGTAACGTAACTTACGATTATTTACTTTATGTACAATTAATTAACGTACCGGATACGTTGTTAGAATACATATTATGTACATCAAAACGTGAAGAGCTTCTTGTGTCCTCTTTAACGATATTCTGTAATCAAAGCAATGTAAGTCTCAACGTAGATAAACTTTGTGTAGAGAACGCATGTACAAAATCAAAACTATGTACCTACATATATAAATACATATGTGTAACACACACATTAAATCATATAAAAGATTTCGTACTAACGTTACTACCCTCAACGTTATACTGGTTCCAAGTGCGACTGCCGAACGGGAGGTCCTGGGTTCGATTCCCGGGTCGGGCAATACAAAATTTTCTAATTTAGATTTTCTAGTAGTGACTCGGAGTCTAGATACTCATATGTGCCCGGTGTATAGCAATAGGCTCACACCACCTATTCCCTAGTGGGACGTAAACGTAACTGGTGAAACGTGGGAGTATTCTACATTCCTCTGCCTACCTCTTCGGGGATGACAGGCGTGAAATTACGTTTACGTTATAATGGTCTTTCGTCAAACAGAAGTACGACGTTGAGATATATAGTGAAATATTTGACATAAGCACCTCAATAGCGTTCAATTTTTAAATTTAAATTAAGGCAAATTTCGTCCACTCCTCGAACAGTCGCATTTATAAAGAATTCCACAAACATTATGTCACGCCAGTCGCCTATGAATGTACATGACCTAGCCAACTGAAATATAGTCGCTACTCATTAGTCAACACTAGTGCGCTGGATTCTACGAAACGTACATGTAAAACCGTGTTTACACTGTCCGACCTAATAATTTCAAATGTATTTTCTATTACATTTTTACACATTCTTTTAAACCTAGACCTTTTAAACATAGACTCACTACCTATTCCATATTGGGGCGTAAGCTTAACTTGTGAAACGTGGGAGTGTACTACACTCCGCTGCCTACCTCTTCGAGTATTTTAGGCGTGATGTTACTTTTTTATTTGTGTATCGAACGTGTAACAACGTCCTTATAGCATTATAAATATATAGTATCTATAAATAACATGATTACGATTAGTATCAATTATAATTGTTCGTAATCACCATAAAACGGAACGGATATGTTCGTTAAATTTTATAGTCACAACCACCTGTCCAAAGAGCCTTGCTATTGCTTAACTTTTTCATCCTTTGAATCGGCGCTCGATAATGCTATGAACATGGAACTGGCTGAAGCCGTCAATGGACAAAGTGAAGTTCATACGGAAAGCTGTTAAAACACAAATACATATGGGTACTTGTTGTCTGTGAGTGATTTACAGTATTTACGCACAGTGTGCGCACGCCCGAAGCGAAGCCTAACATTACGAAAATAAACCAACTAGCCGAACTGAATTTAGTATAGTGCAACGACTCGCTAGTGATGTGCTCATGTTGTCATCGATAAACATATCGGTCCATTATTTTTTTATATTTAATCCTTTAAAAATTCTATTGTTGGAGAGGGTTAAGGAATTTGTTAAATTAAGGCCTATTTAAAAAATTGTAATGGAGCCAAAAGTTTCCGAAACCGGTGTGCCTGTATAACGGAGACTAATGTATGCGGATGTACCACATCAGGTCTGTAAGAATAAAGAAGAAATAATAGAGATGTTTGACTTCAGTGCTGTTTGCTGACCCCGTATGAGGCCCGGTGCGACGGTCCAATAGCAATAAAAATAGATTTTTAAATAGTTACGTTAGTAAACAGACCAAAATAAAAATCATTCAATATGCAGTAGGTACTATAATATTTTTCATTTATCACAAGTATGAGACGTATGTATATGTATGGTATTATAAACAATAAAATATTTTAAGTAATGGTCTACTTGAACAGATAACACCGAATAAAAAAAAGCCGTCATGACAAGCGATATAATATAAATTACTGTCAACTGCAGTGCAGCAATTTTCTGAGTATTGTGACGCGGTCTATCGATGATAACCGGTTAGTTTCCTGTATCGGCAGTATTTAGACGGTCGGCAATCACAAACTCGTTTTTGTTTACGATATTCATGTACTTAATAATATTCCAAATATATTCGGAAATTTTAAAGAATAATAGTAACTAAATACGTTTGATAATAGTAAATTAAAAGAGGCATAACAGTACTGTATGAAACATATTTGGCTCTCGGTGCTCTCTGCCTGCCCCGTAAGAGATCGGGCGCAACGATGTAGTAATTGTATTTAACAGAATGATACGGTTTTCTCATCTCATGATTTCAAATAAATTAGAGCCTGTTCTGTAGTAACCAGATAGGTGATAAACATATATAGATAAATTTGTGCAGATTTCCCAGATTTCTACACATCTTTGTCCAAAGTGTAATAAAATTCAAAACTCCCAATTCAGCAATCAGTTACATTAAGCATTGAACCAACGATACTTTGACGTATGAAATATAATATATAATTATTTACGTATCATCACGCCGGTTATCCCCGAAGCGGTACGCAGAGGAGAGTAGTACACTCCCACGTTTCACCAGTTACGTTTACGTCCCACTATGGAATAGGTGGTGAGCCCATTGTCATACACCGGGCACATATCCACACTTCGAACCACTACTAGAAAATCTAAATTAGAAAACTGAGTAGTGCCCGACCCGCGAATCGAACCCAGGATCTCCTGATCAGCAGTCGCACTTGAAATCAACACGAACAACGAGGCAGTCATATAAATATTTACTCCACTTATTAAGCGATATATAGAAGAATGTGCGGAACCAACGAATACATTATAATATACCTATGTATATGTCAGATAGCGGCTATTCGATTTATTAGCAGTAAAATACTTTAAATGAGAATGTGACACGCATGGACTGCATGTTAAACTAAAATTAAATCAAGTTAGCCTTGGAACAAACGATATAATGTTATTGACTGCAATTATAATGGCGAGAACATTACTTGGCGAACCTAACATTGCTACCCGTTTTTGTGTTCACAAGAACATATTTAATTAAGTTGTTTGCGAAATTTACAATAAAACAAAATTAATAAAAAAGAACAATCTTTTCACTTATACCCTTTACATAAATGTACAATACATATATGCACTACCTATGTATACCTTAAGAATCAAGTGTATATTAATAATCTTTTGACGAAGCTTAAAAAATACATGCATACAAAAATTGATATGCTTAGATGCGTGCATGCAATAAAACTGGCGGTCGAGACGGCTTCCTCTTTGCGATTTTTGTTTCGCGTGTCAGACATTGAAGCGTAGGGTCCGGCATTAAACATCGAATCGTCAGCCGGCTCACGTCACGGAGCTTATCGTGTCAAACATCATCGTAAAGCCAAAATTAGCATGTGTAACATAGTGTTGCCAGGAAACGTTAGTTCGTGCATCTTGTATTTAAAAATTCCGCCATGCACGTATTAGTATGCGCCCGCCGTGCGCCGCTAATTCAGCAACGCCGGATTGGACGGACACTATTCGAAGTAAACAAATTTCAGTATTAACATAGCACTTGTATAATTTAAGAGTTCAACGCTCCACCCAAATGCTTTATTCAAAAGTAGTAAACATTTAAATTGTTAATACACTTGCGCTTGGGTACGAGCGTAATGAGTTAGGTATATAGTTATATTGTGCCTAATGGCCTGTTGCTCTAAGTAAATAGGTATTTTAATTGTGTGATGTACTATCATGTGTATTTAAATAACTTATCGTTTTTCTTCACCTTTTTTCTTTAAATGAATATTAATAAGAATAGTAAAATATCATACAACTTGAAGAAAAACATATAAACAAAACAGGAGTATTTAGAAACGGCAGGTCAGTTCAATTAAAAAAATAAATAAATAAGAAGACGGCGATATAAAAGTATCGATAAACGAAATACTAGCTATCGATAGACGCGTCATCTATCGACGTGGCACGAACGCACTACTATTTCTAATTTCACGGCCGCGCCATGTGTTAGTGTGTGTGACCTTGCCGCTCGGGCGTTTCGGCGGTCGTTCACCCCGATGCACTCCATCCCTTGACTTTTGCTACTATTTATATCTATGTGCGGTCTCTATGGTGCACGTTTGAGTGTGCATACTTGCAAAATCGTGTAGGAAAATGTTTTTAACAGCATTAATTAATAGAGTTTATATGACGCTAAATCCCGAATGTATGTAACTGTTCAGGTTTAAACTTTTGCAAATGATTAGTTTTACACTTAACTAGACAGTTTAAGTTGTGTTTGAGTGCAAGTAAATAAACGATGTGGTTTAGAAATTTACGAGACGATACCAATTCGAACAGTCGCTATTTCTTGAGGTAGGTTTTTGTTTATACCGCTGAACGCCACACTCACACGCGCTCATGCACGTATGTACGCATGCACGCTCATAAACACATGCACGTACGTATGCACATCAATAAAACACATGCACACACGCGCACAGGTCCGCGCGCGTCCATACACGCACAAACAAACGATAAAAATTGAAGAACTTACATACCTATATTAAGATATAAATGTCTCTATAATACACCGGAGACAGATCTGATTTTTTCAACTGCTATAGCATCTCCACGGAAACATGCATCTATCAGAGTCACGCTACACAAAAACCTTAAAAAAAGTGACGAGCAGCCGGACAAAATTAAGAGTAGGGCGAAAGAAATTCAGTTGAAATCAACTAGAGATAAGTATGAGTTAGACGACCTTAAATCAGTTGTGATCAATACATTGTTTCGTTATAAAAGTATTAACTACTTTCTCACACGTGGCATCTAAAATATAAATATGCATGAATTAATTTAAGATATGTCCACTTTATATATAAAAAAATTCAGACACTCAGACACATATATGCAATGGAAAAAGAATATTTTTACTCTTTATGTCGTATTGATCTCATCATCCTTAACGTCAGATCAGACTGTATTGTTCCAATGTTGGACGTCAGCGTCGCCTCTTGCAAGGTGTCTAGCCCTAGCTATAAGAATCTATAAGAATTACATGTGATATATCGTTGTGTACACACATATATTTCTATTTATGGATGTTATTTATGGAATAAATGACGTCTATTCGAGTTTACCTTTAAAATATATACAAGGATAAATCGCGCTGTAATTAGTCCGTCTAGTTGACCATATAGCGTAGGTAAGTAACGTGACGTATTTATTATGAATAATCAACTACTCGTAAATAATTAAATAGTTAATTAGGAACTCTGTACCCGTAACATAACTGAGGGCGGGCAAAGTATTGACTATATTGTATTGTTACTGTAATATCAAAAGATTAATATAATTATGCGCGTATTATTAAAATAATAACTCAATTGTATTGACTCGTTGGTTACCTCATTGGTGGCAAGTGGGAGTATTGATCAAGAGATCCTTGGTTCAAATCCCGAGTGGGGCACTATTGGCATTTTCTAACTTAAAACTATGACAATAAGTCACTGGTGAAACATGGCGTTGTAACTACACTATTCTGCCCACCTCCTCGGATATTACAGGCTTGATTCAGGTCGGTTTAAATTATTAGAATTTCCCAGTACAAAAATTGTTGCATTACTCCTTGTTTTGCAGTTCAACAATAGAACATCTACACTAGCTACTCGAATCATTACACGAGTTGTTGTGTTCAGTAATTGTGGAGGAAAACATCGTGGGGAATACGCCTTGAGATTCACAGTGGTCTTTGATTGGTGAAACGTTGGTGACCCAACAGCTAGCCAGCGAAACGGACTATAGTGATGGTCATTTTAATGAAGCGTAATCGGTATTAATTAAGCTAATGTTCTTAAGTCCTTGAAGCGTGTGAACCAAATCCGATATCCAGTTTTTGTGTTTCAATAGCCCATCTTACAATACTGATATAATTAGTGCTTGTAAAATTTCCAGAACGTTCCTCCTTAGTTCCTATCAAACATGAAATAATAATTAGCTGTGCGCATAGATAACATAACGCAAATGTCTAACACACTCGTATGTCACACGTTTCACATGTGTGGGCCAACCGCAAGGCAGCTGCTGTATGCGGTCGGAGCCTATCAGCTCACACAATGCATCGATGTGTGCGTCTATCCTTCCTTGACCTAGAGCGGCGACTATCGTCTCTAGGTCAGGAACACTACACACTACACGTCTCGTCCACCCTGCGAGAACTGCCGCCCCTCCCGCCGCGCGTTAGTTTCGCACTAGCGCGGGGCTAGTGAATAGATTTCCACGGCTCTTTGGATTCTGGACGCGTGATAGTCGACTGTCTCGTCCAGTTTGCGATGAGCTCCCCTGCCTCGCTGGTGTTGAGCTAAATAGGCGATGTGAGGGGGATTGAATAAGTTTGCATAGATCTAGATAGGTTGGACGTGTGGCTAGCCGACTAGACGAGGCGTAGACGGCCGGATCGCGCAATCTTGGTAATGGCGGGCAGCAAGTGTTTGGGTCGAGGTAACGTATATCATTAAAGTTTCACATTAATTTTGGATTACGGTTAGGGTGGAATGTGTGTTAGGGGTTTGATTGGGGTGTCATGGTTTTAGTGGTATGGTTAAGTAGCTGAGTGTTCTAAATAATTTAATTTAGCTTAAATTAATACAATGTATATTGTGTTTTCAACATTTGAACGAAAAATAAATTACATACGATGCAGTAGAAATAGTAATAACTATGTCAATGTAGAGTATTTTAAAAGTAAGATAAAATATTGAACAATGCCTTACCAATCTAAACGTCATTCTATTTAGCTTCGTTATTTTCTTAAAGATACTAACTTAATTTACTAAAGTCCTAAATACTAGCCACTACTGGAAACTTTAACTAGAAATAATACGTACTAATAAAATAAATAGATCCATATACATATGGGATTGTACATCCGGACAGAACAAACACCGATATTAAGCCTATATTTCTCACAAGTATTTGGCGAGATGGGGAATCGAACACACTACCTCCAGCGGAACAGGCAGGGTTACTTAATACCTGTCACCAACTGAGAGGTATCTCAATAGTCAACTAAACGCTTAGTAATTAGTGACGCTTAGAAGGCTAATAATAAAACTATATATAATATTTGATGATTTACGAAATCATTATTCAAAATACACGTCAAAAGATATTTTTATATAACATTACTTATTTTAATGTACAGCGTGCACATAAAGTATAAGTAAATTGTTATTAAATGTCTACACACGTGGCGGCGGGACCTCGTTGCAAACGGCGGCGGCGGGAGCTCATGAGGAAGGACCTCGTATAGGTCCGAAATTAGTTGGGCCACCCCGAAAAACATACGTCAGTCTAGCCGGATTAATTCTCAGTCATATAAATAAATTAAAATAAATAAATAACCTTCCGCCTATTCCATAGTGGGACTTAAACGTAACCGGTAAAACGTGGAAGTGTGCTGCATTCCTCTGTCTTCCTCTTCGGGGACTACAGGCGTGAAGTTACGTTTAATAAATAACTAAGCAAACTTCTATTCGGTTACCTGTCACACAGAACCTACTTACCTAACCTACGTAACATACAGGAGTCCTTATGTTTTCCACAAGCTTTCGTTTTTTCGCCGTCTAATAACTCCGTCTGCACCTTTGTCCGTCTCATTCCATTTTTGAATGTCGTTTTGTTCGTCTAATGCAAAACAAAAGTGTCTTGCGATGCCTACCCCATTAAGGTCCCCTATTTCTAAGCCTTTCTCTAAACCTTTCTTTTGGATTTCTTCCCCTTTTTCCTTGAAGTACATGAAAGATGTTGGAATATGGCTGTGTCTCGTTATGTGTTCACGGTTTTTTTGCACTTCTCTAAGAAATATACTTAAAAATTCCCACTGCCTAAGCCGTGTTGTGAAAGGGCGTGGAAGCATATTTCCCTTTTTATGGAGTTTTAGGTAAATGTATATTAGAATAAACGTTGAAACGGGAGCCCTTGCGTAGTTTTTGTTATAGAACTCTACATAAATTCTGGTAATTTTAAATATAATATAAATATATGTTCCACGAACAGCTACTGTTATTGTATGTGTACAATTATCCTATGAATCCAGTAATAGAAACTCTACATATCTATTCAAATAAAGAATCTTTCCACACATGTATAAGTTTTTATTGTAGTTATGCGTTCTGCATTAGTGTACAGTTAAAATATTAAATATCTGTGGTCTAATATTTAGCGACTGTTGAGGTCTATCATTTTAAACACAGAACAAATGAATTATTATATGCTTACGTACGTATTTTGAACCTAAACAAATATAATTAGGTATAATTTATCATTCTGTGTTATAATGTTACTAATAATATACATAGGTCATTGCTTGTTTATTATTAAATATGAATTTCTTTCTTTTTATAATGTTTCAATACTTACAAATGAATGCCATAGTACCAACAATACGGCCATAATATTAAAAAGCATAAAATTTACAAGCATCTATCTTAAGCTGTGCAATCCTGTTCTTCGACCCTCTGCCCTTCGCGTCTAGCTCAACAAGTCCTTAAGGACCCTCGACTCTTTTTATGAAACAACCAGCCAAGTACATAGACCCTTGAAACCCCATACAAAACCCAACCGATCGTATATTTTTATAAGAAACAGAGGGACGCAGAAGCTCACGTTACAATGGAATTTTCAAAAATACTTCTCAAGGGATAAGAGACCCGTTCAACCGATGTTCAAGAACGCAAGTTCTAAGTTTTGTTACATATCTCAGATCTCAGCTTAAAGCGATGCTTACTCTGCCTAAGCTTCAGACGGGACTGGCCACTTATAATATACTTCACTGTATAAGAACTTTTCGGTGAGAATAATACTTTTAAAAGGCTGTATAGGCTAAAAATTCACTTCAATGCCATGATTTATTTGAATTTATATCACAAAGCGCAATGCATTATTGACAACAAAAGCATTAATCCATTTTAAATAGCGAACGTCGCCGCCATTCCGAATGCAAATTGAAAAAAAATGCATCCTCATTCGAATTACGAATTGAAAAATCGCAATCGGGCTGAATAAAACTTCATTTCAAATTTCGAATTCTGTTTAAAAAACATTCGCTAATTATTGAACGCACGGCGTCTATGTACTGACCAGCCTATTTACAGTGGACCATACAATCATGTAGGTGTCAGCTTGAAAATGTAGACGATTATATGCTTTAATTTCATCGTCGAGAGCGTAAAATTGCATGGATAATTTGAACAGATGTTACATATTATGTTGCCCACCGTGCATACTTTCGCGTACATAATTTGTGTGTGTGTGCGTGTTATATGTATAAAGAAAAGGGTGTTTTTGTCTATCTGCCAAATAAAAATGAGGGCGTAATGTCCGGTTGCACGGGTCGTTTATCGTGTTTGCCTGATAGCAAAGCGTCATAAGGACATTATGATTTGTTTTCCTTTTTTTTTACATATTATTTGAAATATACTGATACTTTTGAAGAAAAATTTTTCACCTCATCGTTGTTTAATAACGTACATTTTATGCTATTTAATACAAATTTGTTTCAGTGTAATAATTACTAAGCATTGTAAATGGCGACTAAATTAAAGCCTGATTAAATATTATAACTGTTTTATAAAGAGATCAAACAACTCCAAAGGTGAAGAATGGAAAGTTGGGAAGGTTTAGCTGTCAACAAATATGTCCCTGTTTTGTTCAGTGCAGTATTTAAGAGTAGTGTCTAAGGTTATAATGGAATCATTTAGCAAATTTCAACTTTAGTATTATATTATTAGTATATTTACATTATTATTTGTATTAGAATACAATTCAGTATGATTAATTGTCATTGTTACTTAGCAATGATAATTAATCTCATTGAAATGAAGAACCACATCTGAAAAAATCATCTATTGTAATTGTAGACAGCCATGTTTAAATTCAATTCTTTTACAATGTAACCTACGTTAGTATTAGCATATTATGCTTTATGGTTGTCATCAGCTCTACTAGCTAGACATAGATCAGCAACTGCTAGACATAGATCTCTCCAACAGCATGCCACCGAGCTCAACCTTCGTATCCAACCTCTGACAGCCACTTTGCTTATATTGTAACTCCACCAAACTCAAGTGTGTTATGACTTTGTCATGTCTTGTGCCTTATATCATCAGACACATATATAAATGTCTCACTGTGAACTCATTGTTCTAGAACCTTCAAATTCCAACCAGCATTCATCCGGTAACTTGTTCGGCATTAATCAATTAAGACTCATTTTCATACTGATAGCCAAGTGAGTATATTAATAATATTTCACGGCGATAACTTTCTATTTTGTTAATAACTTATCGCCATTGCATCTTGCAGCTGCATGCGAACGCATTAATAAAAAAATTAATGAATAATTATACACGATATAATGTTTTCTATCCGACATATTTTTTTAATATTTTAACGAGGTTTTCACACTCATTGTACGTTGGACACTAACATGAGACTGGCTAGCCCTAACCCGTCATAGTTCAGGGAAACAATAAAATAAATTAGTAAAGTTATAGTTTAAATAAAAATTGTTTATCAAGCTAACTATCTTTTTAAACTAAAATAAGGGAACGGTAATTTTAACTTCTGTTCTTAAAATTCATTTCCCGTTTTCGGTACTTTAGGATTGTCCAAATTTTTTATTTAGAGATTACCTACACTGAAATAACATTTACTGAAATAAGATTACTTCTGTTTTGTAATGCCATAAATTGAAGTATGCGTTTATGCATGAGCGCTAATTTATAATACATTTTAGTTTTTAAGACCGCCACCGTTAACAACAAGAAGCTTTTAATCAGCTGAAATAAAGCTGTACGCAAAGCTGTAAGAAATATACGCCTCACATAGTAAGCTGGAAATAGAAATCTAGACAGTCAGCAATTACATCCATATTTACCTGCGTATATAGTAAGCCTTAATCGAGGAAGATTACGTCCCCGCTTTAGAGTTGGTATGTTAGCTTTCCTGAGAACAAATTAAATTTGCCTCAACCCTGCCTTTTATAAATCTTATGTGTTCACCTTTTTTTTACAATTTTGTGTTTAATAACGTATTTTCATGTTCGTTCTCATCATTTCAATTAGAACACGCCTGTTGCTGGACGTAAGCCTTTTTTTAAATGTTGCCAGATTAAGCTGAGACTCAGACATTTTTGCATCCAGCGGTTTTCGGCAAATGTGAAAGATGAAAAATAATTTGATAATAGCTGATTTTGAAAAAAACTGTTAGGCTTAAATTCAGTAGGTATATAAAGTACACTTTACCGTGACCAGTGCATTATATACATAACATTTCATTAAAAATTCTGTTATACACATTGATTCGAAAGGCATATATGTATATTTATGTCTAACAGGCAATTCTTGTCTAACAGAAAAAAAAACGATCGTCAAAATTAAACAAGGAAACATGAATCGTTTAAAATTCTTACTTACACGGTTTTCGCAACCGAGCGGCTGACATTCGAAATTTAAATGAAGTAGCTATCGCAATTAGTGCGCGCACACATGCACCAGACGGTACACGGTACCCACACGAGTGCGCAAATAAAAATGTAGTGATCAAAAATGTGTGAAAGAATGACACGCACACGCAGACAGCCCGCCACAATTCAATATCGCTTGTCATTGGCTGTAGCGTCCACATACGATGCGACAGATTAAAATGTCAATTATAAAATATGTGAGACCTAATGTGAATAATATTTTTTCATACTTGCAACTATTAAATCATTATTAATTTTTTTTTACATACAAGATTATAAAAAAACTAACAAGATTATTCATTAAAAATAATATGATCTTTGGTAAGTAATAATTAAAGTTTATTAAATTCATATTTATGACTTTAGACAAATACGGAATACACGAAGAATATTCTATAATACTACTTGCTATAATGTTTGGAATTCCATTATGTCATTTATAAAAATATACTACTTTCTTTGCAAGCCAATTATATTCTTAATCATTAATTAAAATTAAATGTAATATCTTTCATTTGCTAACCGTACAACAATAATACAACCTGTAACACACTATCGCAATACTCACACATGCATACAATGTGCGTTACGGCGGCGGCCATGTGCTGTATTTAGGTCAGTTGCAGAAATAAACGCATCGCCGTCCGTTTGTAAAAGTGGGGTGTAAGTTAGAACGCGTGATTTGGGCTTAGCAACAGTTTTTTGGTAGACCAAGAATATTTTACACTCTTAATACAATTTAATACCTCATTTGTTTGCCTTATACATACGAGTATATCAATAACAGTTAATTTGGTAAATATATACTTCTTACAAAGCGCCCGTCATGAACAGATATTTATAACAAAATCATCGTAATAAGGGATAAATAACTGGAGAGTTTCCTACAGAATATCAAAAAGGTATATTATAAAAACTGCGTATTATTTCTTTCCGAAACAGGGCATGTGTAATCGCTTTCCTTGGCTCATTATCATATATTTGACCTCAACTGGTATAATCACTAATATTACCACTTAAAATGTCAGACAGCCAGTAAATTGCAATAACTTGTACATTTGTAATGTCGTCCTCATACTTTTTGACGTCCAAATGTTCAAAACACGAATTCACGACGTCAGTAACTTATTCCGCCGTAATATCGAAAATGCAAATGGATTGAATAATCGAATAATAATCTAAGAAAATCGTACATTTTTTGTTTTTCAATTTTTTTGATAATACATAATTACAATTTATATTCAAACTGCATCACGGATTATATTACGGAATCTATTGCCGTTAAATACTGACTCATTTACCAAATATTGTTTATACGGCAATTAAAAATTCGGTCAAATATCAATTAATATGCAAAGCACGTAATTTAGATAAGCCATTTCTGTAAATGCATAACAGTTATGCGCGTTGCAAGGCCGAATTATATAAAAACAATCTTCGAAAGTTTCATAAGCTAACTTAATCTTGAACGCAGTCCTTCAGTGATTAAAACGTAAACTCTACGTCTAACACGTCGTAAACTTTACATCTATTCTGCGTTAATTAATCGTTCATACGACCTCTGCGGGATATTGAAAATGAATGTTATTGATACATTATGTTATTCACCGCTGACGGTGAATAAAAGACAAAGGTCGGTAGTAACAGGTTTCGCATTGGCAATCGGTTTTATGCAATGAATATCGACTCATTACTTGCGGTTATTGGTGAAATTTTTGTGTAAATGGCATCATTAAGTGGCTGTGTTGTTCGATTTTTATAGCGCGCCTGATAACCTTTGTCGACTTCTTGGCCCAACGCAACTACGGACGCTTTGTTGCGATATTTAATATACAAGAAGTTATTTTTGAAGTACTTATAAATAACTTATTAAAAACATGCTGTTTTGTCACCCGCCAGCCGGTCCTTGTCTCTAAAAGTAAACTCTCTATTATTAAACATCAAAACTGCCTTAAAATTACTACATTATTTCAGCTAAACATTCAAGAGCGCACAATCGCAATAACCTTTGGATTTATTTCGAGAAATTCTTTTATATACGCATAAGCTGCAACTTCTAATCAACAAAATACGTAGCCTACATAAACATTCCCTCAACAACATTACAAATTTCTGTAAATATTATGCTATAAATACATATTTATTCTTATAAATAGAGGGATGCGTAACGTACTTTATCATTTTTTCCATGATAAATAAAATAATACTATCCTAGAACCGGTCCTGCCGGCTAGACGTGCCAGATCGGCGATTTTTAATGCGTGCTTGCGAATACTGCATTTTTGGCAATAGGGCGCGGCGGAGACGTCTAGTATGGAGAGGGCTTTTATTTTTTTTTCTCAATTTAGTCCTTAAACATCAGACTTCCTTGTATGGTAGTACGTACCTCTGGCGACATTAATGTAGGTTATATTAACTAGACATTGCGTCAATTTCAATATATACTTTTGATAAAAAATGTGTTCTTTAAGTTCATCCAAATTCATACAAGTGGACTGTTTGCTCATTCGCTTTTGACTTTTGTCAAAGCTACTACAACTGCAATAATAATTTCAATTACGAAAGCATGAAAATCTATGTGACAGATACGTTATCCGTGGTGAGATTGCCGATGGATCAACGATTCATGGAATCGACTACAGAGCATTCTGTGCTGTGAACGTCAGAATCGTACTGCAAATGGGTCGACGGATAAAAATAAGTGATTTGTTGGTGAAATTAAAAAAAAAAACCTTAAAATGGTCGCTATTAATAACATTTAACGTGACTACATCATTGTCGCAGCTAACAAACAACTTTTTATGTACGAACTAACCCAAATTTGGAGGAGAGGTGATATGTTAATAAATTTGCAAAGGCGCGTTAGACCGTCTTTTTGTTGTAAGAATAAAGTCTAAAGTCCTTTGGACCACAAGGTGTGTTGAGATGCAGTAATAACGTGTGCAGTCGAACAATGAATCGAAGAGTGACCCGAATTCATATTACATCTGTAACTGGGTCGCTACCAGGGCTGCTACGATGAATAAATAAAAATAAATTTTGATTTTAATTTCATCATTGTTTTAATTATTATTATGCAATTTTAAATAAAATAAAAACAGCTGACGCAAAGTAACTAGTGTTTTCAAAATTACCCAAATGTTATTACTATTTTCAATGAAGCTGAAACTACTTTCTGATACACAAACATTTCAGCATCTATAGACATTATAAAATACTACTTTGTACGAGCTGAACAGGGCGTTACTGTATATTTTAAATACATTGTAAAAAGTACTAAAGAAGAAGTGTTAGAATTTTGCCAACCTTACGTCCTATTTAAATTGACTTGAGATTTAGGCCGAAACGTATAGGGGTCGAGTAATGACTGCAAACACATGCGACAGAGGGTGTCTGGCCAGTCGCGACGCATATTATTACATACGAAATTTTCGAAAACTCCGCGATGACGGCGACATTAAAAAATGGTTGAAAATCCTGCGCACGCGCATTGCTAGGATATTTGGTTAGATGTTTAAAAATGTTTTGTATTTATTGAAGTATTTTAAAATAGAGAGCCCAGTGTAACCGATGTCAGTAAGGGCTGGTAAAATATGTATAAAACCAATATCAACCAGTAGTCAGTATTGTTAAACTATTTATTTAGTTATCCAGGTGTAACATAAAATGAATCATGAATCTCCGAAGAGGTAGACACTAGGTATACAGTACACTCCCACGTTTCATTCGTTAATTAACCACATACCATGTCCATATTAATTAAATATTAAATGTCTCTATTTATTAAAACTTTTACTTCAGATCGTCAATATAGGGGGAATGTGTACTATGTACATATGTACATATATGACTGCACATTTATAAAACTGTAACCCTTTACCAAATTAAATGAATTATAATTAAAACAATTGGTGAAAGTGATGTACGCATAGAAACTATTGTTCCGGTGGAAATGATGGTTAGTGTCCGTTCTATTCGAGGGTGGTGGCAGACACGTGGCTACTCATAAGGATTGCGACCAAAACATAATTTGTTTTATCACACTCCTAATCTGGACGAAACGTGTGCATGTTCTACGGAGGCTATTTTTAAGTGTATACTTAGCTAATTTCTAATAGGTTGTTATAGCAACAGCAGTCTGTTTAGCCACTGCTGGACGTAGGTGTCCTTTGAGGGGTTTTTCTCTATAATGCCCTAGCGGTGTGGGTTGGCATCGCAGTGTACGACCTCTTGAACCAATTACACTGGCCATGGCTGACTAGATCATCTAGTTGTGTCTAGGTAGCCCCGCCATACCGGATCACACAGTGACCTGATTAGACGCGTCTTACGACAGCCGGTTTTATTCCTTCTCCTAGCCGACAAGTAATCGACGTTAAATGAAACAAACAGTGCTACATATATAGTAAATATTAATTATGTTACTTAAAACTTTGACACGTAATATATTAAACTATAACATTACACGTCGTATGAAAAACTTTACTTACAGCCGTATAAGGAGTTACTTCGATACGTAACTTTTACAAACAAATCTTGTCTACTACACATACAGTAATCAATTATCATAACGCTCTAACAAGAACAATAAAGTTGAAACAACATATACCTTCACTCCGTGCTCTACATTCAGTCTCTACCAGTAAAATTAAGCCTTATTCCAAAGTCTTAGTGTAGTTGTCAACGCTTCATAAACCTTAATTTCTGAACTTGGAAACATATTCAAAACAAAAGCCTTGTTCAACTGTAAATGAACTGAAGATGGCAATTAGATACACCAAATAGTTCCATGTCTTTTTATCCTCTTCTTCTAAGAAGCTGTTCCAACGGTATAGAGTTGCCACGCCTTATATATAAAGTCCAGAACACTACAGACTCAAATACTTTTAACGTTACTGCATAGCTGCAGATGATACCAAATATATCATATTGAAGAAACTATTCACATGTTTCATAAAATACAAGATTTAACAAAAAAATAACAAAAATGTATGGTGAAAATTATGTTTTATTATCATACTTAAAGGTTTCCACATAGTTATCTTATCCCCATTACTAGTACATACTTAGTAGACTTCTGCTGTTAAGACTGTAACAGCAGAAGTCTACAGCTGAACATGACTCTCTCCTACATCTAACATCGCTACAACTCATGGTCTTTTGTTTTTTTGGATACACCCAATCCAACTGGTACATGACTTATTAATATTAGAGAAATTCAACTGTGACTTTTGGCTGCGGCCAACTCTGAAAATACGACAGGGAACTTGATACTTCCAAGATAACACGAAATTATCTTTGATTTATTGTCGTGAATATTTCAATATTGATGACAAGATATATTTTATGGCTTTCTCTTGTATTGCACTGGAAAAGGAAAATTATCTTAATCTAATTGTTGGTATAAAATATCAGTCTAGCATATTCCATCTGGGAACCACTGAGCAAGCTTTAGGTTTGCCATAAAGTTACAATGCTTTTGCGCAGGACCAAACAAATTGTCTGGACTCATTTCACCAATCTCTTCATCATTCTACTTATTGACACGGGTTTTTAGTCCTCATGAGGACTGTTAAGGCCCCACTCTCTCAGAATGATAAGCAGCGGATTTCAATAACCTTAATTGAAGTTTGGGAAACTTTCATACGTGCACAATTTTACTGACTGATATTTAACCTTGAAAACATAAATAACTCTTTAAGAAAGCGCGAGCCAAATCCGAGTCCCAAAGCGTCAAAGTTACAACAGTAGCTTGAAAGCTCTGTTATACAAACACGAGTGTACATGGCGCTTTATACTAGTAATTTCTACTGAAATTGGTTAATGTTTTGTTGAGGACTTACAAGACAAGTGTACAATTATGGATACTAATAAAAGATAGGATTTTGACATTTTTATAAAGAATTATGTTGGATATAATATCGTACTATGACTTAGTTTCAGTTAAGATTTGCTAATACCGCAAACAATAAAGTAATGCCAGGATATCATGAGCTTCTATCCAGTACACGATTTTTCCAAACACTTGCCCAAAGACCAGAAGAAGTGATATGGAACATTGTCAGTATTCAAACTCACCGAGAGAAATTAATCAAAACATAAGACTGAACTTTCCAAAGTTAAAGTGGGTAATTTTTTTTTCTTCCATTGCATCACTCCGTACTTGCAGTGTGACCTCGATACGCACACAGGCAAGCGAACACACATTGGCGGATTGCGTGATTGTGTGCGTGACGATGCGTACGGATTCACGTACACATTAATGTGACTATACAGTGCGTTCAGATTTTCTTAATAAACAAAAATAATGATATGATAAATATTTTTTTATTTTTGTTACTGTTAAAATAAACCTGATACTGGCCATTTAGAATAAGTATAAATGCAGGTCTAGCACAATTTACAGCAGGCAAGTGTTAAAAATCAGTAATGCAGTGGTTACTTTGTAGTCGATTTTAGACAAGTATTCTGCCATCTCCAACTTTTACTTCCCGATTTAAACAAAAAACTATTGACAATATGTACGGCGGAACTAATATTTATTTATTCTAGATACTCAAGAAGAAGGACCTCGCCTAGGCCCATACCTTATCGGGTTATCGGAGCAAAACTTTACATTGGTTAAACCGATATATAATTGTATGTTTGAATGTAGATACCCATTTAGTAGGAACCTATTGTCGTCGTTTTGAAAATCATGTATTATAGTAATATAATGTAATCAACAATGCATGTAAAACTATACTTTTGCACTACACCCTATATACAGAACCGTACCAATACAAATAAACACAAAATTTCCTCTCTCATCTGATCGGCTCATAATAAAATGTGGCTTTTTTATCACTATGTACTTTTTTCTATGTATTTTAATCTCTATATACCAGTACATGGCGGCTCTCATTTCGTTCCGTAATAACATTCGGCGATGCTATTTTTGTTTGTTCATCGTAAATGAGTATGCATTTACTGAATGACAATATATGAATGTTACATCCTGTCAATTTAACATGACGATCATACAGAGCGGATGAATGTGACTTACACAGTATGTTTAAATGTGCTTTCTTAATACTAATATTCAACTGTTTTGAGTATTTATATTTTTAATTTATAATCATTGTGTGTACAAGCAAACAATATGGAAACTCTTAAAACTTCTTAGATGACTATGGAAACTACTCATTGTCCAGTAAATGAAATTTTCCCGCGCTATGAGTATACTTTATTCAATTCCTAAATAATTTCAACGGACTAGTTTAATATACAATATAGGACTTAAATACGATTTATTTTATACAAGCTTGTTTGTCATTCATAGAGTACTTTGTCATCACTTTAGTACCATTTAAGCTACTTAAATAATCCAGTGGCTGCTGCAATGACAATTGTGCTTGTCTATGGAACAGGCTATATTAGACCATAATCCATACCTCCTATGACAATACAAATATCCCTGCGGTGATCATATATCATCAACTAAAACCTTGTTAGCTTTAGCTTACTGAAAAAAAGACTTCTTATTCAAAACATATACGAGTCCTTGCAACCCTTCAAGACGATATTTCAACTAAATTGTATTTTAAATATCATAAAGATCCTCGTAAAGATACTCGTACATGCAATTATTGTAAACTTGAACTTGCTTGTAATTCGTACATCAACCGTAACGCACAATCAAGGGTTATGGCAATTATTATAAACTTCATTGGCATCAAGTTTATCGCAAGTATGTCGCAAGGTTTAGCATATCATCGGCCTATTTCACTCGGCAAGTTGACAAATGTCTCCCCAAATAAAAGGATAATGCCATAATGCCAACACTGGGTGTGTGAGCTGGGGATCAGAGAGCATTGCTTCTCGCACAGAGTATTAATTCTTGGAACATTTATTGGTATACAAATGAAGTACTTCTGTAACTCCTGCTAATGTCTACGGCCGATGGTGACTATTTACAGTAAGTTGGACCGTCTGCCGCCTGCCCAACATTTTATTACAATACAGTACACGCGCAAGACGTGTTGTGACGTGATGAAAATTGAAGCGATTTAAAACGGCAGCCATCGGCGAGTCGGGGGCGTGAAACTAGCGAACACAGCTCTCAATCATGGAATATAGACTTTTCTGTTCGGCCATTTTAAACTCAGCCGTCCATTATATATTTACGTGCGTTTGCGGCACCACTTTGTTCCCTACGTAAATTTGTTCTATACCGTAACGGCGCTGAAAAGCTAATTTGCATCCCTGATGGGTTCACTGGCTCTAGGCTTTTATTTTTACCCGCCTCTGATTGATTAAAATACTTAATTGAAAACGCTAAACGCCATTTTTTTGCGATGTAGCTGCTTTATTAATTTTTACAACTTGTTATCTAAATCGCTGTTTATATTCACATACATGTATGCACGTGTTGATGTAGAGTTTCAATTTCAATGTAGAGTCAGTAGAGTCAGTACAGTAGAGAAATTGCATTATGCGATCATCATCGAAGGTGCTGAAGTCGGTGTAGGCCTTTGCCTGATCCACCCAACTACATATGTATCATTGCGGAATTACATACGCAATAAATACATACATAATGAGAACTTATATTAAGAGGACTGAAAAATTTAAACATACTTTATAATATTTACTAATTATTCCTTGATAATTGTATGATAATAATGTTATCTTTGATATTCAGTATATGTAAAGTACATTATAAATATATTGCTGTGTATATCCTTGAAGTGCCTTTAGTATATGATAATTGTATTTAGCGCAATCTTCCGCACATTATTCAACTGCATCAGTGACCATTTTGTGGAAGGGATAACATGATTAATATCGCGCCATGATCACAGCCCGAATAGGACTTCTTTTTATAGTCACAAACACTTAACCTCAAATTTTAATTAGTTATTTCGATATTTAGATTTGAACATACATAAGAGCTTATTAAAAAAAGGTGCAGAAGCCCATCTATGGAGTTTCTTTCGCCGCTTCTTCTTTATAGCGAGGCATTTTCCGAAGCGGTGGTAGTTTTATTTT
>DWFO01000222.1:0-23353 GCA_018246595.1 Mimoniades nurscia nurscia
GTAATTGCCGAAGAGGTAGGCAGAGGGGTGTATTACACTCCCACATTTCACTAGATACGTTTATGTCCCAATATGGAATAGATGGTGAGCCTATTGCCAAACATCGGGCTCATTTCCAGAGTTCGAGCCACTACTAGAAAAAATCTGAGTGCCCGACCCGAGAATTGAACCCAGGACCTCCCGATCGCCAGTCGCCCTTGCAATCAACGCGACCAAAGAGGCAGTTTTCGCGTTAACATTTTCACGTAATTTTGTAATACTTAGAAGTATCCGTGGAAGAATTGATATTAAATATTTATTGAAACTGGTATAGCATCTGCCTCCAGCGCGATCTCTCGCAATTGGTAACAGCTCGTAACGATATCTCGGATAGGTCTGAAACTAGTTGGGCCAATTTGAAAAACAGACTTGCTTGAGTTAAGCCTGTACATAATTTTTAGTTAACAGACAATACGCAATATCAATTCCACTGACAGTTTTATTCCGGTTTCCATGTAGAACTACATATATATATAATTATGAAACACAATATCCTCAGTTGCATCTAAGTACTCTATCAATTCTGTACATACTAATAATAATAAAACTAGTAATCTATGATGATGGCAGTGTGTGGAAATGTCCCAAGACATAAAAAATAAATAAACTGCATAATTAGATCGTAAAAATGGTCACAGCTCGAGACGACCACGAGTCGGCATCGTACGTCGCGGCGCTCCGTAACGGAGATTGATTTGTTGCAATCATAAAAGAACGGCAACTTTCTGTGAAGCTATAAGAAATTGAGGGTGAACTAAGCAAACAATCGGACGTGGAAAATTGTACAACAGTACCCACTACAATTGTACAGCAGTACCCACTACAATTGTACAACAGTACCCACTACAATTGTACAACAGTACCCACTACAATTTAAAGCGTCGAGTGGTTTGTTTTACGTTGTAGGGCTATTCAAGCAACAAGTGGACATTGGAGTAATATGATTTGTGGCTAATACCATCCAATTTTACATGGTACTGATGTTTTCCTGTTACTAAACAATAATGCAGTGCCATACATCACATGTTGGTTGTATTTAAGTGTTCAACATAAAACGTGTTTTCAAATAATATTTGTTGTAAATTAAACTGGAGTAATTATCGTAAAACTTTTAGGGCCACTGGTCTGACCGTGATTTTTAGGCCCACTGGTCTGGTCCAACAGATCTTCTGATTTGTATACTATTTTTTTCTAATTCTATATTTAATTTAAACTACTTAGTACATAGACATATATCTTGGTAGTAAATTGTATCTAAATGTGAGCGAAAAGAATTGTGTATTGAAAGTTAAGCTTTAATAAAACCATTTTTGACTAACCTTGCATTAATAGCGATTATACAGTGCTATAAATGTCTTTGCAATGCTAACTTGTGTTTGGAATGTTAATCAATTTAGCTACAAATTTAAATATCGAATACTGGACGTTTTGAACGTTACATAATGTAGGCGGAGGTTAAAAATCAAACTTAACGTACTTAAACAGAACCAATACGTTTTATAATCATCACGTCAGTTTTATTGCGGGGTAGGCAGAGAGCACTGGGTGCCAAATATCTCTATCGTTACAAACCTGACTTTATAGAACTATGTAAAATATCTTATAAACTACTATCGGGATAATAGACGGTCACTTAACTTCATAACATCATCGATATTAATGAGTGCCCCATAATAACATATACAAATTACCTCATACAGTGCCAGGTTGCTTAGAAAGCTGCCAATTACACGTGTGAGTGAGTGCCCCATGATAACCCCACTTTCCAGTGCAATTGCTGTAATACAGCTGCAACTTTGTAGTGGTGGTAAAAGGAAACTTTGCTTTTTTCCCAGCACCAATAATTAAATATTTGTTGAATATGCACTTTAAAACGTGTGCTACTTGCCAACGTACATGACATTGTGACGTTTCTGCAGTTGCTATGATGTGCGCTCACGAATATTGCCGGTTCCCCTCTGCTATGTACAATACATTTTAATAACTTAACTACGCTGACTAGGGAGTAGATCGCAAAACCGCTATTATTTAATTTGTGGCGTAGTTTGACGCAACAAAGAAGCCAACAGACGCACGAGCTAGTATAATATATGTATGTATACTCGTAACGTAGCGGCGTAGCGCACAGTTCCGCTTCCGACGCGCGTCGGTTACGCGCGAAGTCTGAGGTAACCTGTCCAATATAATACGTATAATGTAACCAGTTGCGCATTTGCCGATTTATCGGTAAATTCTTGTAAACCGTGATCAAATTATCCAATATGATATAGAGGTGTTTGATGTACAACAACATAAGTAAAAATGTAACAGGTCGTTTCCGCTTTCACATACATGTAGGTACGTTAGTGATGACTGTAATGAGATATTTTAGATTTGATATGAGTGTATCCATATATGTAAAATTCTGCGTTAACAGCGTAGGTTTTTTTTATAATAAGACCTAAAAAGTATTTTCTTTTTGTAATTATACATAGTATACGCATGAAGGCGGGCTGGGTTTATTAAACTTGATTAGTAAGAACCCGTCTATGATCAATTACAACCGTCTTCAATTCATACACTAGATCAATTTCAGGCTAAAGTTCATTCTTTTTAAGGTATTTGTTCATAAGGGTCCATCAAACCGCACTGTCGGTCAGTACAATATTGCCGTACATTAAAAGGTGAGTGCGTTTTCATACCAAAATATTTAAATTATTTTTCCGCAAATGGAATATTTAAAAAAAAATATCTGGATCGTAAATATTTTACATAGGTATCGACTTAACCCATAAATCCGATGCTCGAATAGTGTTATATTGGAACTAATCAAATTTATATTACCGTATTGTTTCCCATAGACCGTATAAACTCAGATTTCACGGCAACACATAAAAATGCAAAATTTATTGCCTCCGCGAATGGCACTAGCATGTTTGACTACATTTTAATGTATATATTTCAATTTACGTATGAGCATGTAAATTCAACATGAATAAAATTTATAATATAGACACAGTGTTCGATGAATTATGGCGCAGTAAACAGGATATATGCGTGTACAACTGCGTACCTGTATTTTATAACGTAATGTTGAATAAAGAAAAATATATTTACCTGAAAACATGGTGTATTTCAACGGAAACCAATAGGCTATCTTGGCCATATAGGCGGATACTGGCTGATGGGGCAGTCCCAAGTCACAAACCCTATGAAGAGAATGATTTACAAAACACAGCAGATCTTTAAAGAATGAGCTGTTTTGTGGTTTTGTAGTTCGCGCGTATTTATCGGTGTAATAATAATGTTTTATTATAATCCCTGTTGCAAGCGCAGTGTTGGTCAAAGGTTTTGGGATCGATGCCCAAGTAGGATAAGTGTTTTTAAGTTTCCGGTAATAGTAATTACCGGTAGTAGCACTGAGACTGGGTTTGTGCATGATTTATGGCAATAGGCCGACCACCCTAGCCGTGGTGGAACGTGTAATATAATCGGTGATTCTCGGGTGTGTACTACACAGTTCTCTGTCGACCCCTTTGCGGAAATACAGGTGTGATGTTATGTGGCAATAATAACGTTTATTCTTATATACAATTTCTTATACTGAAGTAGGTACAGCTTTTAGAAGAAAACAAGGAAAATAGCAAAAGAAAATTTTTTTAATAAAACATACATATATGTACATTATGCGTGTATTTTTATATAATAAATGGTGTAGATATGCATATATCTGTGAACTGGTAATTTACCATACACGTAACAGAAAGTATGGTGGGGTCAAAAAAAAAAGTCATAAGTGGGAACATGCTGAGAGTCTCCTCGTGTCAAGAGGACAGCCCACTCTGTAATTCTTTCCTTACATGGTATAAAATGGAATATATTTTGCAATGTAACGCAATCATCCAATATTATGTACAATTTCTTAATATTATAGTGTATGTACTTGAATTGATTACAAGAAAGTAACATCACGCCTGTAATCCCCAAAGAAGTAGGCAGAGGAATGTAGAACACTAACTAAAAAAGTAACAATTAAAATAAACAAATAAATCATTCAGTCTAATAATAAAGTGAGATGTGTACAATCTACATATATACTTCACAGGACGATTAAGATGTATAATGGATTATTTTAGAACAGAATAATTACTCAACTATAAATACAGATGTAGGAATCAGATATAATTCACACGATGTTTGGCGCGCGACGATGTCCCCTGTCGCCGCGTTTCTTTGTCAGCTACCAATATATTTGTGTTTGGTTTGCTGATAAATCTTATGTTGTATTTAAAACAACTTTAAAACAGTATTTATGTGAAATACCCATAATTACAGAAATTAATTTTTTAAATAAGACAGGCCTACCTAGCAGTGGATTGCTAATAGATTGTGGTCAAGTGATTCTTTTATTATAAAAGGTATGGTAGACAGGCAGGCGGCAGGACTAATAGTAAGTGGTCGCCTTCGCTGATGGACATATTATGCAACATCAGAAAAGTATGCAATAACAGAGAAGCATTTGTATGCTTCTCTGTTATTGCATATTCTTCTCTGATGTTGTCATCAGAGAAGTAACATTAGAGAAGTATGCAATATCAGAGAAGTATGCAACATCAGAGAAGTAATGCAACATCAGAGAAGTATGCAACGTCAGAGAAGTATGCAACATCAGAGAAGTATGCAACATCAGAGAAGTATGCAACATCAGAGAAGTATGCAACATCAGAGAACTAACATCAGAGAAGTAATCTTGAAAGATATTTTTTTTGCTACGTCTGAAGAAACATATTTAATAGCGTACCTTCAACACCTCCGAAGGAAACTAATACCACGGTTAGCACGTATGCCGAAATGCAATATTTCCAATACCTGCTTAATTTCTCAATCAGCAATTGAATAGATTGACTGTAATAGAGTGTATAAATGTATGTACATATATTACCCGGAAAAAAACAAGTTTTGTATTTGCACGAAATACATTGATGCAATTGAAATGTTGACACGCCAGATAGGCAGAGAATACCCCACGTTAAATTTTAAATTCTTACAGAATTGACTTGTTTCTTCAACATTCCCCTTACACATGCACGCCCGTGACACCAGTCCAATAGTAATAAAATACTTTCATAATATGCTTATATTTTTTTAAATAAAATACCCGGACCGATATACAGTTGATTCGAAATAGTTTAAATACGATACAGCACAATGTCTTGCGCGGTAATGAAATATCGTTATACGGTTGATATATTTCGCACGTCGGCGTTTCGCGCCACAGGTGGCGTTGCCCTGTTGCCAGGTTAACGCGATTGTAATAATATGCTCTATTTGTTAGCCGCGCGATTTAGTGAATAATGTAAACTATGATTCGTTCAAACTTCCAATAAAAACGTATGTTGTCTGTCTAACGTCTTACATACCTACATACATGTGTTGTTTAACAGTTTCACGTTTAACATCTTACAATACATTTGAAAGAACATGTCACAGTTGCGAGCCTGCAGTAATGGCGATTCATAAAACTGAACAAGCTTAAAACTAATTAATCGGTTTATATCAATATTGTCCAAGTATATTATTCAATTTAGATAATTTCGTGCATTTTCATATGATAATGTGTTCGTTACGAGTGTGAAATGATTGTAAGAACTAATGTATAAACATTTCGTTTATAGACAGTGAGCGCTAAGACGTCAGAAAGTTATTGAGTTTCTTAGTGTATTCCCTATATAACTTACGTGATGACTACTTATGTTTTGTGTATTCCCTGTACGAAAATTTAAATACTGCTTACCAACGCCAAAAATGCTACTAGATAGTAATTTGGAGAAAGTGGCGGGAAAATCAGGGCGCGTTAACAGGCAGGAGGCTCTTCAAGATACATAGTAAATCATTATCAAGATCCGAATTTTAAAATGACATCTTACGATACATTATGTTCGCTATTACTACAAGAGGTCGCAAAAATTTCTTTATGTTTAGGCGGCATGTTAAATTTCAACGCTTAAAATAAACAAAACGTGGGCCGTGTTATACAAGTAGATATATGAGAAAATAACTTGTCGAAGGACGTCTTTGTTCTTTTACTATTATTTGGTTTGTAACGGTCGGAACGTTACAAATGTAGTTCTAGGTCAAAATCTCTACGACCGCCGCTCACGCGCTGGACGGAAGCCAATTCATTCATATGATTCTATCTCTCAAATCACGCATCTTATATTTATTCGAAAATATTATGTTATAAACGTGCGTACACGTAATACGTAACATCACGCGTGTAAACTCCGTAGAGGTAGGCCGAGGAATGTAACACTCCCACGTTTCACCAGTTACGTTTACGTCCCACTATGGAACAGGTGGTGAACCTATTGCCATACACCGGGCACATATCGAAATTCCAAGTCACTACTAGAAAATGAAAATAAAAAATTTTTGTAGTACCTACCCAAAAACGTTCCATTGAAAATCGTAAATATAATATCGTAAATAAATATATATCAACCGTCTTGTTTTATTTTAGTCATTACATCTTATCAATTTTATATGGCCACACAAGACCTCAAATATCTCTACACTAACAAATTGTGTTATTTATAGTTGTGTGTTATTTATAGTTGTGTGTTATTTGAACATTAATTATTCCTAAATTAAATTACAGAAGTGCACAAGTAAGTAACAAGTGACTGACTTCACAAGTAGGCAACAAATGACGGAGTTCACAAGTATACATATATTTGGTTGTGCTAATGAATCGGTTGTGAACGTGGACCACCGGCGACATTGGCTGCTAGTTTTTGCATTTCGCAACACATTACCATGCCCACAATGGCCGTAGATTGCAAAAGAAACTTGTCTTCTGAGTGTTTTACCGCTCAAATACATTTTGGTAAATGGCATGTTGGAATTCGAAGTAATCACTTTGCTTAGTTGATACTTAAAATATACATCTTGTTTAAGTCCACAATATTTCTGTGAATTTTACCAGCGAATGTTTTAGACTATAAGAAACTTTCTCGGCAGATGATAATTATATTATATGAATATAAATAATATTTATTATGAAGGATGATGATTTTATGTAGAATGTTACACCTCTGTATCCCTCAATAATATTGTTTTAATAAGAACGTGAAAAAAACTATGTAGGTATGTCTCTGTTGTTTTTTTCATGTCAAAATAGGTAAATGCATTTTGTTGTTTGTTTTACATATTAATTGGACTTTGCAATAAGATCGCAATTACAAAATAATGTAGGTAATAGTTTTAAGTAAAACAAAATATGAGTTATTGTATAGATTTATGTTGATATCTATGCAAATTAAGTCACGGATAAGAAATTAATGTATTTATATAGAAAATATTTATTAATATTTTTTGCTAATTTTGCTTTGTGGGCCCTCGAAGTGCACAATTTAAAATTCGTTTTTAATGGTTTGGCATCCAGTAGGCTTTGTGCATGAAAGTTTTGACACTAATTGTTACGTGTATGCAATAAAGATTTTAATTAGAAATCAAAATGTTATGTGAGTATAATATTGTAGTTAAGGTTCCAATATATTCTGAGAATGTTTTATAATCTTCATAGGTGTGACAAAAAGGATTTCTAATGAAATCGCATGTCAATATACATGTATGTATTTAAGCTTATTCTGAGTGGAGTCAGTGCAATCTGGCTTTGCTTGTTTTGCAAAACATATATCTTATAAAACATATGTTACAGTTTTAAATGTCGAATAAAAGGCAAAAATACACCATCTGTTTGCATCATATGGTCCAGAGCTATCGCATTTATGGTAGAGTCCTGTTCTTTGTTGAGAGACGTAAAAAGAAGTGCAGCCAAACATTAAGGATTTTTAATTGGTCTTCTTTAATTATCAAAGTTATCAAAGGTCACAATAATGATTGGTTGAATTTTTTTTAAATTAATGTTGTTAGCAAAGACACTTATGCCAAATGACAATTATGTTTCATATATGTATTTGTAATATTTTCGCTCAAATAATTCAATACAATTCAATTCAATTGGGTCTAGTCTGTTATCGAAGGTCATAATTGTCTTTGGTTGAATCAATATTTTTTTTATTTAATGTTAGCATAAAGACTTATTGCCAAAAAACAATTACGTTTCCCATTTTTGTAATATGTTTCTTTAAAAAATTTAATTGGTAACAAAAAAAAACTGTTCTACGTCAATTTTGATCTATGGTTTTGTCTTAGTGTACGAGCGTATTCGTTACGCACACGTACCGATTACCGAGTGAACACAAATGAATACATGAATACTGCATGAATGGATATTCTTTCTATAGTACTTTTGTTGTGCTTCGTACATCGTAGAGCCGTGTAATGAATCTTCAGTCACGTATGATACTTTTATTAGTTACTCTATTACAAGCGTTTGTTTATGGTTATTAAATTAGACGTATAACCCGACATTATAGACGGCCAGTGAAAATTGACATTTGTGATAAATCTCTTGCATTTATATAATTATTTTATGTTCTAAATCAGAAATATTTAGTTATAGTAAAATATATTTCGACAATATAATGATGTTTATTAATCTTAAATAAAAACTATCATTGGAAACGGTATAATTACAGAACTAACATATAATGATAGATTGCCTGGATGGGTGAGTGGGATTTTCTAGCTTAGAATTTCAATCAGTAGTCGGAGTCTGACTTTGTGCCCGATACATGGCAATAGGCTGACCCTCTATTCCATGGTGGAACGTTATCATAACTGGTGAAACGTGAGAGTGAAACTTTCAACGCTTTTTAGAAGGTTATTTTCAACGTTATTTTCAAGCGAAGTAATACACTTCACATATCAAATGCCCGTCCGTCGTGTGAATGTTACATTGACCCTGAAATTTGATTAGCTGAATTAGATCCAACTCGGTCCCCTGCTCGGAAAAGATTGATTATCGTCCACGTGTAAATCGTTAAATGAAATATTTGTTTAAAGTATTAATCTATTTTCAAGCAACCGAAACTGATTATAATATTAATTATTATGGAAGTAAGGGGTTAGTTTTTTTTAGTTTATATAAATATCAATATATATTATGATTATGCAAAGAGTAAATAATTTTTAAACGGAAAAACTTTATAAAATATGCTGTTTATTATGCAAAAGTTACACGTAGAAAGAAACCATGTGCTCTAAAATCATGGTTAATTCATGTTGTCACAAACAGTATTGAAAATTCAAATTCCATCCTATAATCTGTTCCCGAAATGTAATACAGCCATCTTGAATAATTGTGTACGCAGTGACGTCATACATACAAATTCTGATGCGTTCTCGAATAGAGTATTTACTTACTCGTAATTATTACAGTTGTATAAAGATGAAACCATTCACATCATAGTTAAATCTGTTGAATAAGCAACGAATTCATTGTCTGATGATTGATTAAGTAGCGTATAGCTTTGCTGTTAAGGTTTATCCAATAAGTTAATAATTTCCAGTTTTATTATTAATTAATAATATAACTGAGGATTGCAATGTACTACAGTGGTGAATACTCCGAAAAAATATTGTACCTAGTTTCCATGTCATTTTTCCTACACCGCACCACCTGCTCGAGAATGACGCTACATCCCCAATAACTGGACTCATTGCAGTCCGCCATGGTTCGGGTTACATGGAGTACGGTTAAATTGTTGAATGGGTTCCTATCTAAGGATTTTCCTAGAAGAAGGAATACGATAGAATATTTGCACAGCATACGTATTTACACATTAAATTTATAAAAAATTCAGTTACGTTTACGTCCCTCTATGAAAAAGGTGGTAAGCCTATTGTCATACACCGGGCACATATCCAGAGTCCGAGCCACTACTAGAAAATCTAATTTAGAAAAATTTTGTAGCGCTTGAACCGAGATTTAAACCTAGGACTGCCAGATCGACAGTCGCACCAACACGATCAACGAGCCAGTCACACGTTATTCTTAAAGTTCGCTTATAAAAAAAACGTAACTTCACGCCTGGAATCCCCGAAGTGCTAGGCAGAGGAATACAGAAAGTTCGCTTATTATTTTAATAATGATTGACATAGCCCGCAAAAGTTTAAATTTTAAATTGAGTGCAACATTGCCTAAAAATTATTAACGTCATAATTTTTTTTGTTAATAAACAGCGACCGTTAGTTGCGAGTTAATTAGTGCACGCAATAATTGGCGTAGGAGCGGACATTCACGATTGGGTGGACAATTTGTTAGGATTGTATTAAACGGATGATAACAATAATAAACTAAACCTTGGTTTTATCATTTCGCAAATCCCGTATATTTCCATTGGCTGCGTCGTGAAGCGCGTTACAATGAATGATTGAAGAAATGGTGAAAGTGTTCATGAAACGCGAGTAACGTTTCGAGTCTTCCGCGGTTTGTGTATTCAGGAAACGATGTGCCGCGAGCCATTACCGGCTAACCGTCCTTGACATTATGCCCATCAGTTAGTAACTGCATCTTGTTGGCAGTGGCGCTAATTATTATTATTTTTTGTTTGTACGCATACTTTAGTTTTTTTGTGTTGTGCTTGCCCCAATTGCGTGACAGGCGTAGTGTCGGTCTGTTTAATTTATTAGGGGAAATAGAATAAAGAAAATATCACGTTTTTATACTTTAGGTATGATTCATAATTACCATCATAATCCTTCAGGAGAGGTCTATGTCCAGTAGTGGACTGCAATAGGGCGATAATGATGATGATGATCACCATCATCATCAACAACAACAACAACAACATCATCATCAACAACAACAATAACAACAACAACAACAACATCAACCACTTGTCCCAGTCTGCTGCTGGGCATACGCCTCTTGTGATCAGATTTGACCATAATCCTCTCGCTGGGCTCACGGTTTGAAGTTCAGACGACTATGAAGAAATTACTGGTACTTATTTCTAATAATTACATTACTAATATCTATCGTAGTATATTACTACGTACCTTGTTCATAGCCATAATATAATACAAATATATACTTATAGATATTTATTTTTGTACCCTCAGACATAGACACCGTCAGAGATTACCACAAATATTATTTCTTCCGCTTCGGAATCGAACTTACGACCCCCTTTCAACGATCACTTTCAGTAAACATTGAACTAACAAGCCAGCTAATGGATGTAAATCCTTCTGCTATTGTATGAATTGATTGAATTTAATTATTAAAATTTTAAGTCCTGCAATAGCTTGTATTGTCACACCGGGAACTTTAAAGGCACTCGGCAGACATTCACTAAGTCTTTGGACTGTACGAGTAGAACGGCAGGATTGTATCATGAATTTAAATCGTATATCCGGCCTCGTTCCGTGCGTTTTCACCAAATTCCCATAGCGTGACACTGATAGAGATCGGTGTTTTACATGTTCGCATCCGTGAAACTAGAGGTGGCCGGGCCGAAATTAGTATGCATCGCGCAACCACCATGGACGATCCTATGCCTTATTAAACCCGTGACACACTTCCGATAAGCGTACGCGTGCACTCGGAGAGACTCTTCGTGTAAAGTGCATTACAATGGCGGAGATTTTTCTTCTTGTAAATAATGATAGAAAGCTAAGTACATCTAATTAGATGTTATTGCGGATTACTGTTAAGCCAACATTTTAGTACGGACAGGATTTAAAATCCGAATCCGCAAGATTTAAAATAAGAAACTAACCAATGGGTTCACTACTGTCATCTTCATCATCATCGTCATCATCATCATCATCACCACCACCATCACCACTACCATCTGATGGTCACCATCACCAACACCATCACCACCACCACCACCACCACCACCACCACCACCATCACCATCACCATCACCATCGCCGCCACCATCACCATCACCATCACCATCACCATCACCATCACCATCACCATCACACTCACCCTCACCTTCATCTTCACTTTCACCCTCACCATCATCATCGTTTTCAATCGATCCACTGTTGGTCTATCTCATCTTAGAATGAGAACGATTAAGGCCATAGTCTGCTATGCTTACTGATCAAGTGCTGGTTTGTAGACGTGTGACGTCTGCAAATCCGAACTTTATATGCGTTATAGAACATTACGAACTCCAAAATGCGTAAGATTACTTCTCGATATCTTTCTTTAGTATCACACCCACCGATATTTAATTGTTTCAAAATACACAAATGCAAAGTAAGTAAGAGACGTACGCTACTATTTGCACCGAGAACTCCCGGAGTGGAAAGCTGAATTCTAAACCTCGGCTAAAACTGCTAACTTATGATGTAGTACATAATAATACATACCTTTTACCTTGCAGTATTAGTACGTACCTAAGTTGTATCGTTGTACAACAACACCTACATAATTTTGTTGCCGCGTGAAGGTTTCCACAATGCTAACAGAAATGACTTTGATACGTTACCCATATTTGAAGTGGTCACCTTTACGTGTATCAAACTATCACAGTGTCGCGTAATTGCGTACATGTGTAGATATGTTGTGTAACATTGTGTAAGCAATGTTGAATGACCGCACTTGGTATACATATATGTATATATGTATTTAATTAGCTTGTTTTCTATTGTGCTATAAGTTACATGGTCTTCGTGCCGATGCCGTTCTTTGAATTGGTAAAGACTGGTTTATTTTCTTTGTCTTATCTCCCGTGGTATTCCTAATTGCAGCTTTCAAGGGTGAAAAGTTTTGAAAAATTGCTACATTTTGATGTTGCGTAAAAATAGATAGGATAAGATTTTAAGCGCTGAAAGTGATTAGACGTGAAGTGTGTGAACACAGCATCACTGGTAGATATGATTCAATCGATTTTGAAAAGCAATATATGATATTATTAAATAATCGAAATCTTTTGACTACGCATGTTATCTTAAATAGCCTGTGTGGCTTAATAGCTAAGTAAATATATTTTATTTCTGATTTCCATGAGGTTCGAAAAATGTCAGGTTTAAAGAAATTCGCATTGGGTATTTTAAAGGTAGTTTTTAACTTTGAGGCGGTGCAAAGTGAACCAAATAAACGGTTGCAAAGCAACCTAAAAAATTACTTAGACTTCTAAAACAGTCACTCAAAACTGGGAATGAGCTCGCGCTGAAAGAACCTCATTTCCGACCGCGACTTTCTCAATACATTTCATTTAAATACGTTTTCTCAAGACTTCTCAATACTGAGGGAGGAGTTTTAATTTCTCGTATTGCCACCTCACGTTTTATAAGACAAGGAAATGCTTTCACCATATATGGGCCGTTGCATCTTCAACGCTTCCCAGTGAAGGCCGTCGAAACTTCCAGATTTTTTGATGTGCAAATTCAATTCACACGATGCCAATAAAAACTGTAGAATGCAAAGTGAATAAATGACAGTATCCGTTCCTATCATCAGCACATGAGATAAGTTTTCTCGCTTTAGCTTCAAGTGAATAAGTGGAGACAAAACTCCTTTGGTGACTTATGTAATGGAACCAACGTGTCGTTAAGTATGAAAAAATTACGTCGAGCTACTTCTACGAGTACGTACTCGCCTGTGAAACACTCCGAAATGTTGTTGTTTTATTAATTTATATTTATTAATATTTCTATATCGCTGCCATTTTAAGGAATTCTGTCTTTGTGTCCATAAATTAATTTATTAAGAATTCTATGTGTGTATAATAAAAACGTATTGTGTAATATAAAAGGTTTCTATAATATAAAATAAGCATTTTTGTTATAGTATGATAAGAATTCGAAAATCTTCATGAGGTAAAATCCTCCGACGGGCCAGTCAAGTCTGTCTTAATATATCTTGCATTAAAACCGAAGTTCTTACGCTGTTCTGGGAATAATCGATGTGTTCTATGACGTAAATACGCTCTTATAGGAGAAATCGGTCATCAAGGGACAAAATGAACGTGCTCATAGATTCAATTGCGGTCATTTACGATTACCCAAAGGATGTTTCTATACGTAGATGTCAGAACTATGAATACAATTACCTGTTCTTGGCGTATAAACGCATAGTATGTGTATTTATTTTTGTATGATATCTGAGTGACTTACATAGAGCCGTATTACATTTCGGAGACTCATGGTGCAAAACGTGTAGCGATATCAATATTGTAGCGATTCAACGGAAGTTTCCAGAATGTGCTAACGTTAATTCAATGCCAAAATTCACAATAGCAGAATATCTCTCCTTTATTGGAAGTTCTTGAGTGGGCAAATTATAATATGCTGCGTGCAAGTTTCCAACAGGATAACTTCGGCGCATCCCCGCTTAGTAGTTCAGCCAGTTGGCACGTTGGCGAGCTACAGATGTACCGACTATGGTAATGATCTAATATGTAGTTGAACTATTAAGGTATTAAATTTGAAACACTTAGAATACTTTATACAGCGGAATAAATTGAATATATCGTGCCTCATAATTAATTGGAAGTACTGCAATAAACACAGCAAGTTACAAAGAATAATTATTTACTATATTTTTTACACAGATCATAATCAGAGTTGTTTTATAATTAAATTGATATTTAGTGTACTTGCAATTAATTTAATCATTCGTTCAATTACAAACTTCACATGTTTTAATATTGTGATTATAATAAAATTATTATAAGATGTGTAAACTCAAGCGTAATAAGACGTTTATCATAATTGCTGTTTAAAATTATTTTTAAATAAAACTAAACCGAATTAAGAGACTATAGAGACTACATGAACAAACATTGTTATAGAAATGTTACTGAGTTATTATGCAATCTTTTAGTGGTCTCAAACTGAACCTATTGAGTTGTTCGCCAATTTTGTCATTACATCAACGGATAGGTAGTAAATACCACATGTGCTTCCCCCATGAAACTAGCGGAGCAATTTTGTTATTAGTTGTGTTAATGTTCTTATTTTAGAAACAACTATTGAACAATACATATGTAAAATTATATTGTTTATGATTTGAAGATTAATGAATTATCTTATTTCCTCTAATATTTAACGTATTGCAATTATAAACTATGTTATATTTTAGATTTGTTTTTTGGTCAACAAACATATATAACACATGGAATGTTTGTTTCTTCTTTAAATTGAGCCTAGAAGACAGGCAGGTGGGTCACCTGGTGATAACTGGTCACTGTCGCCTATGGACACGTGCAACACCGGATGACTTACCATTTTTTTGCCGGCTCTTATAGAGGGTTTTTTTCACTCCTTTCTAGAAGAACCCCATGTGATAGCGAATCGGAAATACCTCAGAAGGAATTCGTTTCAGAGATTAACGCATTCGTGGCAAAAACAAGCGCGTAAAGCGAAACGGGGAGATCCGCCATGTATCCAGTTAATATGCATGGACCTTATTCATAAGCAAGCGATGCAATGGAGGAAGGGTGACACGATCACTAGATTGTTTAATCATTGTTTACTTCAGAACACTCGCCATTATGAAGTCGATAGAACCTATCACCCACAGGAGGCTCTAACCGGTGTAGTTAAAATTAATAATCACTGTACTCTAGGTAATTAAACATTCAAATTAACGAACGATATTAAAATGAGCCTGAAACATATATGTGTATGCAAGTTTTCATAGATAAAATGTAGGCAGGATTTTTCACATGAATGGACCACAAAGCAAGCAAAAACACCAACTTTTTCATTTACAGTATAGTAGGATATAAAAAATCTTGGTTCGTACCCATTCAAAAACAGCCACAACTACTGCTCGTTTTTTCGAGACTTCGAAGTTGGAGATCCTTAAGCAGTCTAAATATTTATTCATTGATTCATTGAAATTCCACGCACGGGTTCCAACGCGCCGCTTCCGGTCGACATTAAAGTGCGTCAATTGTGTCGTGACCGTGACTGGTATTTTTTCTAATAATATTTTTCATGTTTGCCTTTCGTTTTACTTTTTTTCTTATCTTTTAAAAAATATCATATGAGGTTCATCTTAAACTGTCGCTCCTGGATATTTATATCAAAGTAAATAGAATGGTAGAATTTGAAGGTCATATGCTTGAAAATAATTATGGAAGTGGTTTCAATCTATCACGCAATAAAATTCACATTCATGATTATAGTGCGATTCTTCGGTTTCATTTTTATTGGAAAAAGATAATATAAAGAACGTCAGGTATGTGAAGACAGATATTAGTTACTCTGTGTCCTCCGCCTTCCCCGCCAAGTGGGGCGTGATATTATTAATAAGATAATAAAGTAAACTAAAAGTATTTTTGGTACTACACTGTGTTTAGTACAAGTATGCAGTAATAATTATACAGCACTGTTTTCCTCAATAAGCTTGTAAAGACAAATGAAACAGTAATGTACTCGTATGTAGGTTATCATTGTGGGCAGCGATAGTAGCAGGAATCATGCAAACAACTGCGCAGGCGCAGGAAACGATTTAAGACGTACCTACACACAGACGACATGGATTGTGATGTGATGACGAAACGGGTGGTACAGATTGTGATTTCAGATAAATCCTTATTTTAAGTTGCTACATTGGTCCGGGCTTCGAGGTAGGAATCATTATTGATAATTTATTGATGGGAAAAAAAAATATTGTCTATGCTGATGCATTAGAAATTATCTATCATCGTGATTATCATGTGGCATTGCTAGTGATTTAATAAAACCGTAATTTAGGAAAACATTGATTATTATTTAATTTCGTTGATAATGAGAATATAAATGCGTTAAATACATAGCAGTAACCGTATCGAAAATAATTCTATAAAATAATATTTTTTTTGGACAACTCACACACGGTACTTCGATTTGAACTAAGCGGAGTTTGTGCTGTGGCAGACAGTTAATAGGCATAAAATACATATTTACACAGACAAATAGATATAGAAGAAAAGAAGAAACAGAAATAATACTTGTGCACACAAATATTTGTCTACGCCGGTAATTGAACGCAAAACACCTGGAAAATACTCTGTATCAATGATCACTTGATGAATACGCCAATCGAAAATGTAAATTCACCATTATCTGTTAATGGAACTAGTCTCAAAAGCGTCGTTATCTCGAAGAATTAACATGACACGTCTACTGTCTTTACGTATGTGTATTCTACTCTTTTACTTCTAACTTTACTTGTTTGGATGTAGCTTCGGAACCTCTAGTCAAAAATTTTGTTCTCATTGTACTCGCGTACTGTAGAATGGACAAGGGAGAAAAGCCGTGTAATTATTTGCACAATGAAAGGGAAAGGCGAGGGGCAAAGGATTTCTGTCTAAGATTTCGGCAGAACGAGACGCCTTGAGCTTGTTTTGCAGTTCACTAGCATGAAAGAAGCGAAATAGGCAGACGTCGGTCACAAGTAATAAATAGGTGTTTTACATAGGGATAGTTAATTAAAGTATTATAAAATCTATTGGTTGCTCGTGTTGGTTCAAGTTCGACTGCTGAACGGGAGGTCCTGGGTTCGATTAACGCGTCGGGTACTACTAAATTTTCTAATTTAGATTTTCTAGTAGTGGCTTGGAGTCTGGATATATGCCCGGTGTATGGCAATATGCTCACCACCTATTTCATAGTGGGATGTAAACGTAACTGGTGAAACGTGAGAGTGTTCTACATTCCTCTGCCTACCTCTTCGAGGATGACAGGCGTGATGTTACGTACGTACGTATTATAAAATCAACAGTCCATTAATAATCGTATGAGGATATTTATTAACAATAATATAATATGTATTTCTTTATGCCAAATTTTAAAATATTAACACGTTGACGACGAAGACTATTTTGAGGGCATGTGTGCTGGATGAACTACTGGTATAAGAACCTATCCCCCGTTCCCTTCTTCCTGCATGAATCTATCAATGATTCGCAACTTCCGCAAGCGTCTTATGGAACCATGATTATTATTTTTTTACGTGTATCAAACAACTATCAGAGGTCGACTTGTGGCAGACATTACTCAACTCGACATCTTGTTTAAGATATTATATATTACAACGTCGTCTGGGTATTTTGTACTAACCTTGTTAATGACTCACCAAATGACCTTGGCATGAAATGATTCATAAGTAATAAATACAGACTTTTGTTATTATATGCATTATGATGAAGCTATTTGTATAATCATTAATAAAACATAATAAACCAAAGGAATATGTTCTTAAAGCTTCCGGTATGATTGTATTATACAATATTTTCACTAAATATTAAATTAAAAGTCAAGAACTTACGTGTGAAAATAGCCAGATAAATTAACTTCGGCTTTATTGGTTGATTTGGCAACGTAACATATCAGACTAAAAAATAACAGACGAATATGACATAAAATTCGGAATTCTTACAAAAAAATAAAAGTGTAAAAGTATAAAAATACAAGGAGTTCGGTTTGCCACATTAGTAATTCCAGAATACCTTGAATATAGAGGTTTGCAATATACTGTAGATTGAATTAGCAAAACACGTAGATCCAGTAACTAAGCGAAAAGACACGATTTTGCTACAACATAAATTTAACTGGATATATCTAATTAGAAGAAATGTGATATCTATAAATCAACGCGCCATAGTTGTGCCAGTGAGTAAAACTTCACAGTTTTACCGCTACTCAAACAATGTGGCAACTCGCGGCTCCATGAAAAACTGTTCCATTTCCCACCACGGTTTTCCATGTTTTTGTTGAGAAAGATACAAGATTATGTGCACGCTGTAATTGTGTTTATGTAAGCTTGAAACGGCAATGTGCAAATTAAATAATTCACATACACTTCTACACCGGTTCTTATAATAAACCGCAAATTATATTATAAGAGGGGAAATATTGCAATGGTTACGCTTATCCGTTGCGGTAAACAATATTAAACGAGTATTAAAAGCGATTTTTGCTTAGCACCCACTAAGTATGTTATGTCGTTACCAACTAAGTGAATAAGGCAACTGAGTGTGTATACTGTTAAATGTATATAAAGATATTATATTAATATCTATCAAATGGTAATGCCTTTTTAAAATAAATCTAGCCTAGAACATAACATTTGCACATTTTAAATATCTGAAGAGGCTCCAATGCTTTGCCCCCTATGTAAGATAGTTCTTTTGGCGCTTTTCTTTAGAAGTCTCATTTCATAGCGTCCACGGAATATCTTATACGGTAAGTCGTTCCATATTTTACGAGATTATGCCCGAAAACAGTCAAACTCGACATAATCGTTTTTTGCACAAAATATCGTAAACATATTTATCTTTGCAACAAAAAATATCGTATTTAAATTGCTAATTTCCATTCATTTCTACTAAAGTACAATATGAATCATACATTTGTAAAAGAAATAGTAGCAACAGAGTTTTATTCATAAAATGAAAAAACTTTGTATTCAACGGATACTAATTTTCTAAATTTGCATTGTGGAAAATAATCACGTGGTGAAATTACTGTAGTACAATTTATATACATTTTATTTATGTGCCTACACATCATGTTGCAAACAAGCATTGTTTGATTCCATACTAATCAAATGACATCGTACAAAACGTCCATACGCGCGTCCGGTGCGGAACTACGCTCGGCGATCGTGATTGTTGTCGATTGTCGTGTTACACGTGGGCATGCGCGTCACTTGTAAATAAAGCCCGGTTTCTAGAATCTAATAATACCCTAGAGTGCCAGTTATCACTTATCAATAAACAATATGTTGGTGTTGAATCGTGTGCACAATCGGTTCATTGCGAGTGACTAAGGAATGTTCACCATGGCGGGAATGCAAAACACTATACAGTAATACCGAATAGGGCTGACACATCATTGTTTTTAATATAAGCTAGGTGTATACATTTGTTGCTGGTTACTTTGAGCCAGGATGGGCGGAGCATGCGTTCCGTGCCACCCTGCATCGTAGCGGTCTAGCGACGCCCATGAGCGACCTCAATTTTAAAAATCGAACGTTCATTTTGACAATTTTGTAAACTGTTGACTTATTTGAAACCAAATTGATGAAATATTTCCTTATTTTATTATTTAGTTATTCATACGTAGTCTTCGCTTTAAACAGCGTAATATTTTTTTTGGTGTAAATACTTTATTTTTCATCATGATTGTACGCAGCTCATTCACAGTTATAAGAAGATTATAGAACTGAAATGATTATGAACAGTAGCTCAGATAAAATGATAATATCATTGTTATTAGTAATAACATACTTCGACAGACACATAGAGCAACCGGTCCCGGATGTGACCATTAGAGAACATTAAAACCTTGAAGATATTGGAACGGTTCACAAACTTATGACATTATCTTGAAACTGTGTCTTCGCTATTCGCACTAGCACTGGAGCAGTGTGGTGGAGCAAACTCGAGACAAGAGTTGGAGTGATATTCATATCCAACAATGGCACTATAAAAAATTATGACAGTATTTTTTTTCTAAGCCTCCTCCTAAATCTAAACTGCTACAGTTTGGCTTCCATTAGCACGAGATGTATTGTTTGTCTATTTGGACTAGGGACTCTTCAAGAAAGACTTAAAAAGAACACTCCTACAATGCTAACCAACACTCCTGATAGCTGATTACTCCTTTGGTTTGTACATGTTTAAAATTGAGGGCCTTACAATCAAGTTGTCTGTCTGCCGGGCAGGTTAAATTAAAAAAAAAATGCTATTGCTATTAATCAATCACTTCTCAAGTATGTAATGTTCTTTAGACATATTTTGGTTTATTTTCCAACAAAAAACGATCTGTATAACATATATGATTGTACCCGTATTATTATATAAGTACATTCAGCTAATGGAGGCAGTGATCAAGATGTTATCAACAGAATGGCTGTTGTGCCGGCATTGTTTACGTGCACGCCGTAATACTAAAGTGTTCGTTGCGTGCTCTTAGCGCTTATGGCCGCCTGGTACATTGTCTGTTCGTTCCTACTGCCTTTTGTTGTTTTTAAATGTCGTCATTTATATATATATATATATCATCATCAACAGAACTCTGAGTATATATACATTATTTGTAATTATTGGCACGTGTAGGTAACATGCGTATTACATTCGAGAACTTTCCTGTACTTGACTGCCTCGTTGGCCGTGTTTGTTGCAAGTGCGACTGCCGATCGAGAGGTCCCGGGTTCGATTCCCGGGTCGAACACTACAAAATTTTCTAATAGTCGCTCAGAATCCGGATTTGTGCCCGGTATATGGCAATAGTCTCACCATCTATTCCATAGTGGGACGTAAAAAAGTAACTGGTGGAATGTGGGAGTGTTCTACATTTCTCTGTCTACCCCTTCAGGGATTACAGGCGTGATGTTACTGTAAAACCAATTAAATTACTCCTTGCACTTGCAATATTTATGAGAGTTGTGTTTCACTGTCATTATTATAAACAAAATCGCCCAGTTTGTTGTGGTGATTACAAGCGTGGCTGCCGATGGGGAAGTCCTGGATTGAAATGCCAGGTCGTGCATTATTAGATTATTCTAATTTAGATTTTCTAGTAGTGGCTCGTAGTCCGGATATGTGCCCGGTGAATAGCAATAGATTCACCATTTATCTTCTATAGCATAGAAGATAAATGTATCTGGTGAAATGTGGGAATGTACTACACTCCTCTGCCTACCTCTTCGGTATTTACAGACGTAATGTTACACTATTAAGAACAAAACACAATATGTTGAAAAGTGTCTAAATATATGTTGTCTTAATATTAAATGACCACAATGCAAGTAATATTTTTTCTAGAATTTACTGAGGCTTTCTAGAATTTCATATAATAATAATAATAAATATGATTTATTGCCAAAACACAATGTATAATATACAATAAGTAGTAAAAGGGCAAATAATAGTAAAATTGGCAAAAGAGCACAACTGCTATGATACTGCGGGATGTGGATGGCGGGCAGCGCCGGGCGGCCGCGCGGCGGTCGGCGGGGGACCGTCGCGCGGCGCGGCGAGAGCAATAGTATGTGAACAGAAACAGTGAATGTATTAACAAAGAAAAGAAAACACTGTAAAAAACATGTTATATGATATAAAAATAAATGTATAATCACAATAATTTCATATACGAGGGGTGACCAATAAGTAATGATAATCAATATGAAACAGAATTATTAGATTAAAAAAAGTATTTTATTTTTCAATTTAGTCTCTTAATAAGTTTAATATATTTAGTGTATCTTTTTTCTACACCCATGATTCCCTTAAAAAAAATCTTTGTTTCGACCGTCCTAAGATGTCTATACTGCGGCCACCACTTCACTATAGTCCTCAAATTTGTTGCCCCGGAGGTGTTCTTTGAGCCGAGGAAAGAGGTAGAAGTCACTGGGAGCTAGATCTGGCGAATAGGGATCGTTTTTGACAAGTTCGAACACCGTTTCATGAATGGCAACGGCGGCTGTGAGCTGGGGCGTAGTGTTGGTGAAACGGTACTCCAACGCGCAGTGTACCGCGTCTCTTTGACTTGATAGCCTCCCGCAATCTTCTTATTTGGTCTGGGTAGTAAGGGTCTGTTATAGTGGCCCCCTTTTCCAAATATTCCACCATAATAATTCCTTCAGCATCCCAGAAAACAGACGCCATAACCTTTCCCGCTGAACTTGACACTTTGAATATCTTCGCGTTGGTGCGGAGGTTCGTTTCCAAGTCATCGATTGTTGTTTGGTTTCGGGATCGAAGTGGTGGATCCAGATCTCGTCCATGATCAAAAAGCGCGACAAAAATTTTTCCTTATCGGCCTGGCACTTTTGAAGATTCACCCTCTAAATGTCGATCGTTTCTTTTTTGTTCGTCGGTTAACATTCTCCGCACCCAACGCGCAGAGACCTTTTTCATATGCAATTCGTTGACAACGATTTTTTGAACGCTACCATATGAGATTCCTGTGACCTCAGCTACATGCCTTACGGTTACCCTTCGATCGGCCAACACGATATCTTCCACTTTTTTACGTTTTCTACAGTAAGGGATATGGATGGGCGTCCTTCGCGATGTTCACCTTCAGTGGAGGTTCTGCCCAGCTTAAATTTCTTTGCCCAACGTGCGACTGTGGAATATGGAGGAACAGACTCCCCCAATGTTTCCTCAAGTCGCTGTGTATGTCTTTGGTAGACATTTTTTTTCAGACAGAGGTACTTGATGACGGCTCTTATTTCATTTTTCTCCATTTTGATGTTTTCTTTTCGACAGTTCCTATTCAAATCCCCGGTAATGGTGCCCTATTTATACAAGTTTTTGAAGCTAAACTAGTTGGTTGCCACGGGTTACTAAGCAACGGGTTGGATACCATCTAACGACAATAAATTCAACCACATGAAGCTATCTGTCTCCAAAGCCGCCAAACAAATTTTCAATCAAATATCTTTCATGCTTTAGGCACAGTT
>DWFO01000223.1:0-23332 GCA_018246595.1 Mimoniades nurscia nurscia
ACACACACACACACACACACACACACACACACACACACACACACACACACACACACACACACACAAACACACACACAAACACACACACACACACACAAACACACACACCTTTTCCTCCTAAGAATTGTTGCGTTCCCATAGGTACACTTTGATGTAGGTATTCGTAAACTATGATCAATCCCCAACTATCGCCATAAAATAAGTAAAATCACAGTGATTAACACACAGGGAATGGGTTTGAAGTTGGGTAAGAACAGTTTTTGGTATTCAGTTTTCTACCAAACCGAAATTCAATAAAAGTTAAGTAATTTAGTTGATTACATTTGCCCAATTAAGAAGTACGTTGACTATGAACGCTGTGTAGTTCTCATTAGTGGATTTGTCAAAAAGGAAAATTTGTTATTTAATCTTTTTTATAAATTAATTATTAATATATTTTTAATGATCAGTGATATCAGTATATGGTTATATTTTAACATTTAATGGTACTTCTAAAATTAAATAATAAATAAAGTTCATATAAAAGAACCATTTACATACATCTAAAGTTTGGTACTAATTCATGTCAGAGAAAGTCTTAAGTTTTTGCGCTCTTTTCATTTAAAATTTTTCCTCTCAAATGTTACCTACACTTCTAAAAGATTCCGGCGATTGCGTTCAATCTAATTTGCGCCACTTTGATTAATTACCGCTTTCTAATTAATTTATCTGTTTGAAGATATTTAAAATACTTCAATTGAAACAAGAAAATAAAATTCAATATTGACATGAACAGATGAAAGTTTAATTTTACCAACGCAAACTGAATCAAAGACTCCGCATTTAAGAGAGAGATCTGTGCCTTGGAGAAAAGTATTTAATCGTTTTAGAAATTGAATGAACTTAGCGAATTGGTTGCGCGCACCTCCGAATGTAAACCGTTTTGTTCATTCTATAACATGAAATATCACTAGCTATAATAGGGCAGGAAATTATTGTGACTCAAAGTACACCCTTTAGGGTCTCCAATCATGTGCTTAAGCGGTGTATACTATGGCAATCCTCATGGAAGCAGCGGTGTAAAGGTTACTATAGCTTCCCCTTTCTAATTAAAAAAAATCATGTACAACGGCAACATGGGAAAAGGGTCGATAATTATTATGTTGATACATTAGGGACAAATCGAATATAACCTAACCTTGTATACACCACATAGAGTACCATACTTATTGTATATAATATCTTAAAAGTATTCAATTCCAACTGTTACAATAAGGAAAATTTCGTTAAAGAGCACACAAGGCTTTAGGGACAATAAAATACCCTCATATGACAGGCCCGTTGGTGCAGGGCCTAGTAAACCTGACTGTTGCGCCGGGGGTCGTGGGTTCGATTCCCACCCAGAATAAATATTTGTGTGAAGAGTACGAGTATTTGTTCTGTGTATGAGTGTGAAAAATAATTTTTAAAAAATATCTATTTAAGTATATATTTACATGTATGTATATATGTAGTTTATCAGCCATCTGGTTACCACACCACAAGCTCTCTTGACGCTTAGTTTGGGATTAGATGGCCGTGTGTGGAAATGTCCCGAGATATTTATATTTATTTATTTATATTTATAGACGGATTGGTTACTAATCTATTCGTACGCAATTCAGAATTGGAAAAACGTGATGAAAAATATTTGAAGCTTATTTCATTTAAAAGGATACACTTGTATTAAAGAGCGCACCTTGATTAGTATAAGCCGAACGAAATCTAAAAAGAGACATGGTGTTTCCATTACATTGACATCGTATTCAATCAACATTAATTACATTGTTGTGTTTACGTGTTCCATGTAATTAATATTAATTGAAATACCAATAACAGTGCATGTAGCTAAATACGGCGATAACAGTAATCTAAACTCATTATCAATTCCGATTTTGAATTATTATTGTTTGATTAAAGTGAATTAATTTCCAGAAAACGCTACATATCTATTCATTATTTCAGTTATTGTACCGCTTTTAATGGAAACATTATTAATAATATTTTATTAATCAACTGTCACTCGTTAATAATAACTTTATCTAAGCGTTATCAGAAAAGCGGCGTTTGAAAGATGGAAATTTGTTAGAGTTAAAAAATGGAATGACCGCAACTAACCGCTGCTACCGTAACACTTTCGGAGTTATACAGTATTAATTTGGCTGAGCCTAATTTATATACAATCAGTGGGAACTCTTTCAAGTTACATGTAAAAGTTAGGTATACATATAACAGTAAACATACGTTTATTGGCATTGTAAAAAGCAACGAACCAATATATCTCTACAGTAAATTGTCTTGGGCTAAGGATCAGAATAGGAAGTTCAGTACCAGGTCATCTTCATACAAATTGGAGTATTCCTCCTACTGCTCGGCGGCATTTAGAGGTAGCTTCAGATACAGCGCAACAAAGTGCTGGAATAACCTGCCACCCCCGCTTCGAGACCTGAAATCAGTAAAATCATTTAGACTAAAATATAAATTAATATTAATTGACGAGCAAATAAATAGTATCCAAATGTAATTGACAAAAGTGACGACTATTATTTTTTTACCTACCTTCATTTTACGGCCAATGTATGACGGCAGCGTGTATCCATGTCCTGCTCCCCAAACAAGTGGCTCTTGCAGTCTTGCAGTATAGAATGATATTTGTTACTATTACTATTTTTAGTTAATATTAATATACGTAAAATAATTTTCACACAATCCGAACGCAGCGTAGAATAAATAGGCGAAACATGTTATCAATTGATTAATTTTACTGTTCGTACTATCGTGAGCGTACTCACACGCGCGCAGACGTCCGAATTACCACACAGCAGGGGCCGGACTGAAAATCAGTGCCGTATGCGCCAGTCGCCGCGGCGTAAGCTGAGTTCGGTCCATTTCGCGGTTTCCGTTGCAGCACAGATGTCCGTTCATTAATTTTATTTTTTTTATTTCTTGTCTATGTCTAGTTTTTCTTTTGTTATTATTTATTATCTCTCCTTTATATATGTATATTACTAGTTTAAGTGTTATACGTTATTGCTTCTGTTTTTATTTTTATTTTTTTATTTTTTTATTTTTTTTTTTATTTTTTTTACTGTAAACCGTGAATAAAGATTGTTATTATTATTATTATTATAAATACAATATTTAATATTTCAAATATTTTTTCCATTAAATGGAAATTTCATTCTAGAAATGATTTCAATCCAATAAATTAAAACACCGAACTGTGTATAAAACATCATTTTTCTATTAATATATTCAATGAATGTGAGGGATAATAGAAACACCAAATACATTTTTTGCTTCAATTGTGTTATATTTAAATGTTTATACAAAATTTGAAAACACTACATAAAAAAATACATATATTAGTAGAATGAATTGAAGAAGATTTTAGTAAAACAATATTATGCACTTTGGATATGATTTTGTTAAAAGCGCATAAGAAACCCTGTTAATATAGAGAATAAGAAAGCGGTTATATGTAATTTAGAAGCAGAATTTGATAGATAATCGGTATTTAATAAAACAATTCGACCAGACACTTCCGGGTACACTGGGCTACGTAGGCGAATATATTCAGATGTACATATCACCTCGTCATAGTCTAAGTTTTCTCGGGGCAGATCTACTAGCATAGAATATCCAAACTGGCCATTTGCTAATGTAGCAGGTAACAAAATCTTGTACTCTCTCCAATCATCTATAGAGAAAAGTTCGGGAATAAAACAATTCCAACAACGCACCGTTGCATTTACAATTCTTGAACCAGGGTCTCGAGCTAAATCATAAGAAACTCTAATACCTGAAAATTGTAGGAACTGACCTGACGGATTATGTAATCTGTAATCAGATACAGAGTGCTCTAGCATTTGTAATAATACAGTTCCGTTCATCGTAACCGTTACAATATTATTATGTGATGGTAAGGCAGTTAACAAGTCGTTTAAAGTCACTGCAGCTGGTCGATTTGGAGGTGAAATAGAAGCTCCAAAAGCACCTCCGTGAATTACTGCCACTGCAGCGTCAGTCCAGCGCTCTCCTTGGTGTCTAACAGCGTAGTAATACATGACTGAGTCTGCTACCAAATTACCTAAATTACATTCATCTAATCTACAAGATTCTCCATCAAGAACAACAGCGGTGTTACCTAATATTGTATTTGAAATAGCTGTTACATCACTATTTAATTTATCGACAATTTGAGATGTCTCTAAATCTTGCGGAATGGACGTGTCGAGTAATATTGGGTTGGTTTTATAGTCAGTTATATCTCCATTTGAGTCAAACTTCAAGGTTACTTTACCCAAAAATTTGTTATAGGCATATGAGTTTATTATAGGAACACGTTTTCCTGATTTTTGAGTAACGATTATTTTATTTTTAACTTCAGGATCTGCTTCTGCATTGGCACCACTCCAAAAATAATAATTTTTATGGCCAGCGATTATCAAGTCAATGCCATCGACTTCAGTAGCTATTTCAATATCGTTTTTTTGCTCTGAGTGCCCCAGTGCTATGATTATTTTAATGCCCTGGGCTTGTAGTTTGGCGACTTCTTCTTTTAAACCCAATATCTCGTCTAAATACTCAATTTTTCCGGCACTGTCGAGCACTTTCGTTTCAGGAGTAAGGTAGCCAACTAAACCAACTAGCATACCACCCACATTTTTTATTACAGATTTTTGTATTTTCTTTTCACTATCATTATTGTGTACAATTACGTTACTGGCCAATATTGTTGTATCTAAATGTTCTAAGAATGGAGAAAGTTTAGGTCCGTCGTCAAATTCGTTGTTGCCGAGACACTGAAAAACAAAATTTACTTATGAAAAATTGTCATCTTTTATAAAACATTAAATTAGTGTTAATGTGACTGGCGAATTAAAAAATGAAAAGAGTTGTATGTCAAATAAACATGGTATTGGACAAAATTTTGTTTATACATATAATAAAGTTAGTAATTTAGTTACAGATCTACATTATGCTAATAATTAATTTAATTTGAAAAATGTGTTAATTGTTGTAAATTATGTTTTATGTTATCTATTTCATTATGCCATCACCGAAATGACCTTCACCAGACACACATAAAATGACAGATAAGCGAAAATACATTCCATGTTAATAAACTTGCACTTCGTGAAACGATATTTGTTTTAAGACGTATTATTCTTGTTAGTAACTACCTTGTCATAATTATTATGACTGTTAGGTACTCAGGAAACTCTAAAACAATGTATAATAGAAAGACACTTACATTTTTTTTCCTCGCGGTGCCTAAATACAGTTACAGGAGCATTCTTTTGCTTTTCATACGTATAATTATTAAGTTTTGTCGAGTAACAAAATTAATATTAAATACAAAAAGGATATTTATACCTACTATACTTACTATACCACATATTAAGCGATGAACAGTAACATTAGTAAATCACTTAGTTTCCGAACCCTATTTATCGTTCCACTGTTGGAACATAGGTCTCCTCTCAAAATGAGAGGGTAAAGACCATAGACTGCCACGCTGGCTATTTGCGCACATTTTTGCGAAGAGGTGCGCGCCAGGATTTGAACCCGGGCTCCTTGAGTGAGAGTCCGAGTTTCAAACTACTAGGCGATCACTACTTGTCACATTATATGAAGATGAATTTGAGAAATCATTTTCTCACTTTTTGGGCAATAAATATCAGGGGTGTTGTATGGAGCAATTTAAATGTTCTACAACCATCGCATAACGGACAAACAAACCATACATTTACGCTCTAGACGATGTCATGAATATAATATTTAACGTTCATCAAAAAGTCACTTTTTCAAATAGACGAATTTTATATTACTTGCATAAGTCCATTAGATTATTCATATCAGTCGCCATAAACTTCAACTCACGTGCGTAACGTACGAACAGATTTGCAAACACGCACACATTCGTGCTCATTGTATATACGCTGCAAATTGTACTCGTCCAAAAAGAGATGGATGATAGAGGGAATAAAGTTAAAACTACACCAACATCGGCGTACATATATAGATATGTAGCAGCGTTGCGTGTTATGTAACCGCGTCGGCAACAAGTTGTCCAGTATTGATTTTCCCGGGTATATAATCCGCTATGTACGCTGTCCTCTATGTAATATCAAATATACCGCGCTCTGTCAACGGTAGAAAATGCAGCGCTTAAAATGAGGCTTTCATTTCATTCAATTTGATTTCAGGTTTATCCTTTGATGCTCTAATTAAAACGTACGGATGGGTTTTGGTCGAAAGTTCTGGGAAAAGCTTAATAAAAGTAATGTTTTGTATACATAATATAATTATGTGCTTTTATAGAATTTATTAGTAATAAAATGTACTGCTTGTTAATGCTTTTAACTTACTTCAAAATTTATTCTTTTTTTTCATTCATTCCTTTCCACTTTTACTTGAACTTAATTCTTTGAAAGTTAAAAAAAAGAAAATTTTAATAATGCTTTTTTGTCAGATATAGGTACGTTGATTTTCTAGCATTTTTTAATTCAATTACAAGAAGGAATATAGTTGAAAATCAGGCTTGAAACTTAATGTCTTTTCGAGGTACGCGTTGGAATGTCTTATGTCATACAATCTTTTTATCTTTATTCCATGTTGAAATGTATTAGGAAATCAACTAACGATGTTAGATTTTTATATGAGTTTACATTTGACGTGTATCGTGTGGTAACTAAGACTCAGTAGAAATATCATAGAATTTATAACAACATCTTTAATCCCTCAAGATTTAATTTGTACATATGTTATCTATATTTACATAATGTCTTCTCGAGTGAAAAGGGCGTCACGAAGGTAAGGAGAATGAATGTGACGTTGTATTGCATGTCACTGTCACAAAGATATAATATACAGCCTTCAACGTATTTGTTACGGAAAAATCACGTCGAGATAAATGATTGTGTACAATACATGCAATCGTGTTCACTTCTGAGAAGCGAATTAAAACATTCATCATGTGTGGTTCTTCTGAGTTCGAAAGTACATCGACCATGTGTATTTCTGAGTTCAAATGTATTGAATAGAGAATGGTACTTCTAAATACAAAAGTAAATTAGTTATATCCGGTTCTTATGAGTTTGTCAGTAAGTATAAATTATGAACTATACTTGGTTCTACTGAGTTTAACAGCACATGTATTATATTTATTTCTTCTGGGACTCAAATACATTCACTATGTATAGTTCGTTATTTTGAGTTCCAAAGCATATTCACCGTATGAAAATTCTTTTCAATTAGTGAAGTTTTCGCCCACATTCAACCACAATGCTCCAAGACACAAGTGCAGCAGGCGCCTATTATGATGTGAAAATTATTGTCTCGATTGAATGTAATGAATTCAATATCTTTAGAAAAGTACCTACTTAAGTGACAGTGAGCGGACAGGAGTTTACTGCAATAATAATGTAAGATGTAACAGACATGAATATGCATAAAGGGACAAAGTGTGAAACTGTTTTTTGTCAATTTTCTTCAATATTTACTTTGGAGTCATTCACTCGAGTGCAAATCGGGAACCAAGGGTAGTTCAGTTTATAATGCTTTTTATCCACTTCCCATTAGTCGCGGCCGAGGCCGTGCAATGGCCTGTCACATTAAAAAAGTCTTGTTCCTTTCTGAGAATATTGCTACCCCGGATATTCTTGCGTCTGATATTGAATAAGACAGGTATTCCTCCCTCTCCCCCAGCCCTATTTAGTTTTTTTAATATTACAAATATCAACTGAATGCCAAAGTTCGTACGATTATTACACATGAGATATACATAGTTATATATATAAATACCTATATAGGTACTTACGTATAAAACGTATGTTATTGGGAAGATATATGTACAGTATATAATTCTCGTTACGAGTCAATTTGTGCTATGACATGTGACGTATAATATTCTTTGATTCCATTTTAGCAACATATTATTTTTAATATTTAGGTATACGAATAAGAGACGTCTAATAATCTCGGACGGCCTCGTTTGTCGAATGGTTGCAAGCGCAACTGGTGATGATCGAGACGTCGTAGGATCGATTTTCGGGTCGGGTTTTTGTAATTTATATTTTCTAGTTGAAATTTCTAGTAGTGGCTCGGAGATTGGATCTGTGCCCGCTGTATGTAAAGAGGCTCACCCTCGAACTTAGTGAAACATGGGTGTCTACGAACTCGTCTGTTACGTTATGTTATGATCTCGGAGTGAGTAGTTTCATTAATCGCCTATTAACCACATTTTGGAGAGGCGTTGAACTAATTGGTCGTTTTTTTAACCCCTCCAGCGAGTTATAGGTGCTTTTTCGATTAAGCTGGTAATCAAGGAGCATAAACGCAATAGGCAGTGGAGCGTAAAGTGAGCCCATTCAACGTGGATCTAATTAGTTCTGAAAGTCAATATTGCAATCGTTTTAATGCCGCGTCGAATTCGCGTCTGATAATCCGTGTTTCCACTTTAACGTTATTAAAGCTTGTACAATTTTGATTTTTAATAAAAATTCTTTACCACATCTCTAATTGTTATTGTTACTTGTTTCGTGGAATTAAAGTTCATAATTAATGTTTCACGCAATTCACGCAGAACCTGGTATTCGTTTAATGTTAAACAAATAATAATATTTGTGTATTAAAAATTGAGAATACTTTTAATGAATTTTCAAGACGCCCGGAGTAAAGTCTAAATATTGAATTGTTATTTTATTCAATATTACTGTTAAATTGGTGGCGGAATAATTTCATTATCATAAAATTATTTAGAACACGAAACGTAATATTAAGCCTGTAATGCCCGAAGTGCAAGGCAGTGGAGCGTAGTACACTTCCAAGTTTCACCAGTTAAATTTACATCCCACTATGGAATGCGTGGTGAGCCTATTACTATACTACTAGAAAATCCCATATTATAGAGCATAATCTTCTGACTTTCAAACGCCGTTCATACAAGACGGGGATGTCAACAATGCAATCCCTGAGACGATGCTGTCAATCGAATCTAAATACGTAATAGATAGCAGTGAGCTCAGACTTAGTACAGATTGGTATCAAGACAGTGGCAAGTCTTATTGCGACGTACATAATTATGACGTGTTAAATATTTGCTTTCGGATTTTCATTACTACTTTTATATTATGAATGATATCGTATATACGATATTTATTAGATGAAGTTTCATATCAAAATGTTTGCCGAGTAATTTAATGTCGTCATGATAACATCGTCTTTTTATTTCCCTTCCTCAATCCTTTTCTCATGGTGTGTTCAGACTTTCGGACTTCCGCTGACCTTATTCAGCTGCTGCCGGCGAGTTATAAAATATTTGTTTGTTAATTTTCCGACTAAAGATAAATTTAACACTAGATATTTTTCAAATTTTAGTTATTTCACTCATGGTTACTATCATCCATTCATATTGCGAGTATATCTTTGCATCCTTTATCATTTATACTAGCAGTGAGAGGGTTAAATTTTAGTTGTCTTAATATTGATACTGAGATGATCCTAAACAATTCTTGGCAGATAAAGTGCATTTTGTAAGACTGTGTTGACGACCATGTGAACACAGCCTTACAGATAGTGTTCGATTGCGATGATCGCAGCTGTCACTCACGGGCTCAAGCCGTACGCTTCCGAAATGCGACGTGTGTACGTCGCGTCGTGCGGCTGTATCACGCCTGTAATACCCGATGAGGTAGGCAGAAGAGTATAGTACACTCCCGCGTTTCACCAGTTACGTTTAAGTCCCACTATGGAATAGGCGGTGAGCCTATTGCCATACATAGGGCATATGTACAAACTCCGAGCTACTGTTAGAAAATTTAAGTTGAAAACTTCCAATAGAGCCCGATCCTGGATTCGAACCCAGAACCGCTTGTTCGGCAGTTGCGGTTGCAACCACCACGAGCAACGAGGCACTCATTCATAGAAAAGGGGTATTAAAACCAGAATTTTTTTCTTATCACGGCTTACTAAGTCATTGTTTCAGTTTCAGTGATATATTGGATGTATTACTTAGAAAAGTATTGCTACTATTTATTTATTCAGTGTTTTAAACAATTGTTCGCGACGGGCGTAAGAGTGGATTCACGTCCGTGGTTCTAGATTATTGGTCATTTATTGTATAAATAATTAACCTAATTAACTCATTCTCGTTAATTATATGTATGAAATGACTGTGATTTAAACATCAAAACTAGTATAAATAAAAATACATAATGGTGCATATATGTACTTACATCTAATTATTGTATTAATCCTCCTAATCTTTTTTCTTAGTATTTTCACTATTGTATACGCGTGTTCTATAAGAATAAAATAGTCTATTTTTATATTCTAGTCTATTGATATAAAAAGTATCTAATACAATATCACAACAGTTTTGAGGTAAAAGTGTCCGTTTATAATGATAGTGGAAAATCAACGTTCACTACACGTAAACACGATAGGACAATGCAAAGAAAGGCGATGTCAAAAATTTCAAAAGGCGTAATTAAAAACCAATTTTCCGTGCGGACGGGCCCTGCTTGATTGACATTCACAAAGGCTGTGTTGTGACGCAGGTACATACATACATATGTAGATGATTTGCATTATGACCGGCCGTAAGAAACGGAGGCACGTGCGGAGCTGTTATGTGTCAGCGTACATTTTGTTTGAACGGTAAATGAGAGCGCTTAGAGCAGACGCTGCATATATCGGACGGAGGAAGATTGCTCGTCCGCCATTAAATTTACCGAGAACAGCGTCACCGTATAAAAATCCACGACATTTTCGTTCGGACCCACATCGTACGCCGACTTGGGAATTTTCCATAACTCCATTGATTGCATGACACAGCACTCGAATCCCAGCAATGGACAAACGAAGACAACTGAGTTGTAATTAATAATACTCACAACAGCATCTGGTTTTAAAGCGTTGAGCAACTCAGCGGCAACCTTCCATTTGTAAATAGTGAACCAAGCGGTGCCGGTGTAGGTGTCTCCAGCATTCAGGTACAAAACGGGTGGTCCTTGACCAGAAGCCGCTGCAGCTCTCGCTTCATTAACTCTGAAAATATCAAATACATGTTTTATAATTTTTACCCATACCTTTTACGTTTAGGCTTTCCTTAAAATTTTTAGATTTTGCCCGTTAAGAAAGTAACAAGTCATGATGGATAGATCATATTATTAAAATGTGTATAGAATGTCTTATACCTAGAATTCTTATTTCTTTAAAATCACCTATAAATTTCATTCCATTTAGCCCGATTATTGACTAAATTATTACCTGTTTGTGACGATGTATTTGATTGTGAGTAAGTTCTATCTGGGATGGGACACAAGAAAACAGGGTTCTATGTATTTCGACTCAAAGATTGTCTGGTAGAGGTCCTTCATTTGCAATAAGATCGCCTAAAATGTTTTACCATCTCTTGAAATTTGTATTGTCTTAAAATAAGTTATAAGGTCTTTGCGATACAATAGAGAAGGTTATTATATTGGTACCGGTACATATGGAAACATAATTAGGACATGAAAAGGATTTCTAACTGAACGCTTTAATAGACCCACTTTAAGAGGCTCTAATGAGAATCTTAGGGCAATAGTCAGGCTGGCTGGTCTAAGGGGCGTTATCAGAAATTCCTTACTAAAATAATTATTATATTTTGACTTACAGAACTTACAGAACTTCAATAACTTAAATACTAATAAGTTTAAAAAAAATGTCTAACTGCATACCGTTAACGCTGCGTCGAACAGACTACAGATTGTTGAAAATTATTCGAAGCGCATTTTAAATTATAAATTAGAAATCAATACTCGAAAAAAAAATGTTATTGTGTCACGGCCGCAGGCGAGCTGTTCACAGTTGGTTTTGACAAAACGTTAGATATTTGAAATTGTAGAGCTACTTTGTACTATAACAAGCTGTATCATTACGAAAACACTATTGATGAATGTAGAAGAAGAACTTCAGGTCTGTAAGCACAGATACATTTATTTAGCACTGCGCGCTCTCTGTCTTCCTCGTAAATGACCTGTCGAGATGGTATAATAATGACGTTATTAAAATAAATACTAATACTGGTGAATCGTGAGAGTGTACTACATGCATTCTTCTGCCTACCTCTTCGAGGATTACAGCCGTGATGTTACATAATATTTGTCAGCAATTTCTTTGCGAAATATTTTATATTAGCTATAATATCGAATAACTTGTAAAACGAATAAAGAATACATAAACAACATTTTGGAAAGCAAATTGTACTTTTAGTGACATTAACAGGTTTCAACTTAGTTAAGACTACTAAGCTCTTAGTCTATGTTCATGGAGTTGTTTGTCAGGAGTTGGGACACTGGAATCGATATTTCGAATACCTCCGTAAAGTTAGATAGTTACGCGTGCAGTTTCCAACTTTGTTTTCGTCTTTATGCAAGATCCTTTCAAATTTTCGGTTGTTCCTTAACAAGACGTGTTCGCTTTTGCCGCGTCGTATGTCTTTCGATATAAATACTGTACTGTTTCGAAATAAATACTCTACGTAGTTATAAAATGTATGTAGTGAATATAACATGTGTTTGTACTTAAATATCGATGTATGTAGGTACGTATTATACAATTTTTAATATACTTTTAATGTTTGAAGTATTCAAATTCAAACATGTGGCATAATTATTGCTACGGGTAATAATTGGTTAAAATTCAATAATTTTTCACATTATCAAACCAAATAATGAATCTTCAGATGTGTTTTCTAATGTAACATAGTAATTTTAAATAGGAATTATGTGTCTAACAGATAGGAATAGGCACGTAGCTATCTAGAGTACTCAATAACGCTTCGCATCTTACTACTCTGAATACGTTTGACACACACGTTCTTTAAGACCAAGCATAACAAACCAAGCATTTATGGAGATGGAAAAAATAGATCAGATAATAGTTTAGTAGAATGTTTAAGACAGACAGAATGTTTAAGTCCAACAGACAGTTTAGTATAATATATAATTTGGTATTGTACGTGAATGTGTAATTGAGCATAATGTATAATTTAGTTTAATTTTTTATGTATTTACGGACATAATTATGTTGATAGAAAAAAGGAAAACTTTTACGAGGTGATATTATCAGTACAGAATGTTATGCTATTATGTAGACTGTGGAGAAGTAGAATGTGTCAGTAAGAAAAAGAAGTTAAAAACACCGTTTTAGTTTTACCTTTGGAATGACATGATCAATTACTATGTAATTTTATGATTTGCTAGGTATTGTGAGCACAGAGTGATCACGTGTCCCTAGGGAGATATATTAAATATTTTTAAAAGTAGGCAAGGGTCGTTCCCAAAATGTTCTACATAGACTTAATATCCATATCAATAGCAATGTGGATAAGGCGATTAAGTTCTATTAAGATGAGGTTAGATATTACGTGGATACGGTATCGACGTGTAATGTATGTAGTATAAAACTTACACGGTCGCAACTCTTGGGAATCCTCCGTAGCACTTGCCGGCGTCACGGTCAGCGATGGTGCAGGCTCCACTGAGCTGGGAGGTCTGTTCGAAGCGGGCGTGCATGTCGTTGTTGTGGAGGATAAGAAGCTCGAAGGTGCCATCGCTAGGAGTTTTCACTATGCTGCTAGACGATAGGGTGACTATCAGCGCAAGCACCGACAATTGAGGTATCCGACCCTGGAAGCAAGAAGTAAGGGTAGGTATTGTACAGTGTATTTATGTAAGTGCTACACGATTTTATTTGTAACAATTTTATGATAGGTTTAAAACATCAGTAATAAACTATGATGACGTCAATTATACAAGTGTTTTTTTTTCATTCAATGATACCTTTTTTTTAATGAATTTTGAAATACGAATAGATTCTAAGATTTTACCGTGTCGAACTGTACGAAGTCGACTTTAATGGTTCTTTTACTTGTATTACGATAGATACTCGTACAAGTAGCAAATTGAATTTTACAGAAAATAGCAAAAAATATACGTTTTTTTTGCATTGTCAATAAAAGTGGAAAAACGCTGTATTAAAAGTTCATAAAAACGCAGAGCGAGCCCGAAAGCTCATTACAACCTGTCAAATTCACTTGCAATGAGATTAATAAGCGCACGGCGATTTCCGCAAAAACCTGGAATTCATTCCGGAAAATTCCATTTTACTAGATTATTTCTAGGGAAAATTCATGAGATCGGGAACAAATGAATTGAAAGCCCTGGATTCTGGGAAACGGATATAAATGAAAAATGCACAAATATTGAACATTTCGAATTGGAACAAGTGCCTCATTAAAACTGTTCGTGGAAATCGTAATATAAAACAAGGATTTAATGAATTAGTGACGTTATATTTGACCTTTAGGCATATATTGCAATATGAACTAATTAAAGTTAGTTAAATAATTACCGTATATGAATTATTGTATATATCCGAATCAATATCTATGTCACTTAATTAATGTTGGTTCTAAAATTGGTCAACACCAGAAATATTGAATAATTACATTTTAAATTCAATGAGTGTTAGTTTTCTAAATTTACAATAGATGGCGCTGTATGTTTACAAAAGAATAAGATTCAGTAAGAACAATAGTAATTCATTACAAAAAAGTACATGTTCGTTAAGTATTGCTAGCTTGTGAAAACAGTGATAATGTATTTTTCTTTAATTAATTTGAAAGAAATGGTAAGCTGACATAGGTGTTTCAAAGATCTTTGAAGGTTTGATCTGTGACTGGTCTCGGAAAGAGCCTTTGTTATGTGAATAAAATCTATTTCTGATTGAGGGTTTAAACGATCGAGTGAACCGTTACTATTTTATAGCTGAAAATCCATGAAATACTTCCATTATATATACAAACTTTCCGTTTTGAAAAATTTCAACAACATAATTAGTAAAATATCGTAAGCGAGTTTTGCAAGCATCGTATGTTTAAAATAAACACTGTTCGTCCTGAACAGAATATAAAACTGTTAAGTATTTTCCATTAAAAGCCAGCCAACGGCAAAGTAATGTAATTTCTTTGCTCTGGGAATACATAGATGCACTGACGCTCGCTTATTTTACAATAGACTGTACAAGTGGGCTGCTGCTTATTAAATGCTCTATATACATATATATTATCTTTGTAAATTGAATCTGAATTCGAAATTTTTGTATAATTTTGTCTTTATAGATAATAATAAACGACGTAATACTATGCATATTGTTAAGCATATGTGGGTGCTACAATATCATTAGAAGAAAAAAAATCTCATGTTGTTTCCGGTATATGCTGAACAAATATGCGAGCATTGAGTACATTTATTAAATTTATTTGATCCGTCTTGTATTGATAGTCTTTGAAATTATATTTAATCAATCAGAAAAATTCAAGATCGCTAGATAATAAAACAAACATCAGTTATAATTTTTACAGCGTACGTGTTAGTACTCGTATAACAATGTCGGTACAAGTATCCATGTGCAGCGTTCGGGAAGTAGTTCAATATCGTTAACGATAGTTGAAGATCTGTCCCGCTGATTATCCAATAGACACAAGTGTTTGAATTTAATTCAAACACGATTGAGACTGATAAACTGTCACGTGACAAAGGGTTCCAAACATATTTCAAACAATTGGTGTTTTACCTTACCATCCTTAATAACCCTATTCGACAGGGACTGACTAGCCAAACTAGTTGGTAAAACGACGTAAAGTCGAAGAAAACTCTACTGTCAACGGCTTACGCAAGAAGATGCGACCATATTATATTTAACATGCTGCATTCGCTACTACTTTTCTCTGTGCTTTTTCTCACTGTAAGATGAGGTTCAGTTAAACTAATATTGCTTTCAATATTCCCCGACGTGGTCGGTTGGACCCTATTTACCAGCCTCTTTTTGATGCTTGGAACTTACATCGGACTCAGATGGCAGATTCTGGCGACGACGAATTTAGGGATACATTGCTTCCAAGAAAAAAAGAAGTAGCTCGTGGGTATCACCTAATTACACTTGTTGACATTAAAATTCTTCAACGGATAATAACCATTATAGCACTTCCTAATCGTGGGTCTCACCAACATGATATAAGACGATAAGATTTAAGTACCTATATGAGATGATTTATTGAATTGAATATTGATACTCTTGATAAGAATGATTAACGTCTTAATTATTTATAATTAGTGGAAGTTATCCAATAGTGGCATGATAGATTGGTTGTTGATGGTGTATCAATTTCAGTAGGTATTGAACAGCGGTCAGGAGCGACGAGCGTTGTAGCACATTATTCGCAGCTATTATCCAATAAAGACGATGCATACTTGTTTATATTGCGTCGTCATCGCTATCATGTAACCAATGTAGCTGCAAACGAGTAACAGGAACTATAATATCCTGACATTACGCTGTCCCGTAGATATGTTAAGGCGTTGAAAAACAAATCACGATCCGTGAAAAGCATAAATCTCGCTCAAAATTCGTTTCACTTACAAAGCTCTAAATATTTGTGATTAATTGATTGTCGGATAGTGTTTGATTGACTCCAATTACTTGATTTATCTAAACAAGACCATATTCGAAATAAGATTGGTTCGAAAAGCGATTTTCATTCTAGAATGTTTTGGAATTTGAATAAGACATATTACTTTAAAAGTGTCGTTTACGAACTGAAAATTTGTGTGCCATTTGTTTGAGTAAATTAACTATTGAATTTGAATTCAGGGTAAATTCACTTAAAGTGGTAATCGATGACAGAAGTCTGTATGCAACACGTTTGATTTACAGACACGGGTCTGTTGGTGATTTGTTTGCTTTCAGCTATATTATAACGTTGAAATTTGAAATCGCAGTGTTTCAAAGATAAATTATAGCTAGATATTTAGAGCATACCTTAATCTGTAATAGAACATCACTAGTGCTCGGGAAAATTTCCCGGAATAGACGCCGGCGGTCTTAAGCCTCTATCTACTGGACGTAATTTCAAAGTTGCTCCCTATTTAATCTTCTTACTTTGATGCCATAAACGGACTCGCTTTGCTTTGGGTAATGACTTTTAAATATGTATTTAACGTGTTTCATACTTTCTACATTAACAGTAATAATTTCTTTATATTTAAGCACACATAATGTTTCGAAAATATTCTTTTAGACCAATTTAATAAATGGCCTCAATAAAAAAATGTTGAAAGTTTATGGTTAGCACAAAATTCTATACCTAATTTATAATTAAATATTTAGAAAATATCCATCTAAAATAATACATATTGCAGTCGCGATGATTATCGATAAGTTCCGTCATGATATACTTATAAATAAATAAAAATAGGATTATTTTTCCGTTCAACTGCGGTGGGCTGATGGTCACAGCGATGTTGAAATTACAAGGCTTTATATAGTTTCAACTGATATATTCGTATTAAGGCACGAGCTAGGTCAAGGTATCTTGTTTGTCTCAGTCGGAGAGGCAAGAAGTAATTTATCGCTCTAAATGCCATGGATACCATTTTACCTAATAGTCTTATAATCAAGAACTAAAACAAGTAATTTATGTATTCTGGTTAGTCCTAATGATGTAGAGTCGTGAAGTAAGACATTGAAATACAAAATTTATATCATAAATTTCTAACACTGTCCTTATTTTTGTTACTACATATATATTTGTAATTTTGTAAATTAAATTTCATCATTTTGTACATTTAAAGTAATGATGAGTGCAAATGAAGTTTGATTTAGAATACACTTGTTGGGAATAGCAAAGTGAATGATGATGGATGATGAACATATCGCCAATAATGCAAATGTTTTATAATATTTATACTGTTTATTTTATATGTAATCCAAATGAAAATATTCATCTGCATATCATAAATAAGAGAATTAAGAATGTTCTATGCGATCGTTCTAAATCTATTTGCGGGTAATATCCGACACACGTCTTTTAAATGTTTGGTGTATTAATTAATTTTTATTTTTATATTATCTTGAAGAGTTAACAATGTAATGGAGTTCTAAAAATTTAACACGTTAAACGCCAACCAAAATTATTGTCATATACATATTTGTCGGCCAAATGGTGACCCCCATGGCGTTTAACGCAAAGACTGAAAATACATACTATAAATCTGTGAACTACCTGGCTTATAAGAATCTATGGCAAAAAAAGTGAATGATATTTAGTATGTTAGAATTTCGAATACTAAATTTCGAATATAATGAGACTGCTGACAATTCTCAGAATTCAAGTTACGCACATACCTACATATGTATGTAATATAATATTTTCACGCCAGGTCCCTTACGGGGTATGCAAAGAGCACCGAGTGCAAAATATCTCTATGCTTACAGACTTGCCGTCCTTCTTCTACATTCACCACTCTTTTCATACATGCACGCCGGTTTCGGAGACTTTTGACTGCTCCATCAGCCAGTATCTGGCCTATTTGAACAAGATAGGTGAGTCTTTGATTCCCTCGGCACCTGCGTCCTTCAACATTCGCATTGTATATCTGCTTCGTCATTCTTTCATCAGCCATTATGTTCAAGTTAAGATATTTAACAGAGAGCACGGAATCATTTCAAGGCAGAAATGCCTGTGAAATAAGCGCATCCAGAGCCCTTCGTCAATGATTAATAGGGCGGGCGTCCATAAATCCGATAGGTAACGAAGTTTCGTCTGTAATGGACGCGGGGGACAAAGCGCCTGTAGCGCTCCCGGTGAGAGGCAAAAATATCATGACCACAGTATAGAAGATACAGTAGGATTAACAATATTCGAAAAGAGGTGAGAATATGCGAATTGTTTATTTACTTAGATGTAATTAATTAAGTGATGTATTGTTATTATGATGTCGTTATGTCAGGTGCTTTACGGGGTAGGCAGAGACCGCCGAGTGCTAAATATCGCTATCCTTCGTTATTTTTACACATGAGAATTATAAAGTGATGTAATTTTATAAATTTACGGATTATGGTATGGTTATATTGTTATAGCTTTTTTTATTGATATTCGACAATATATTTAATAGTATAGGCGACGACACCGGTTTATTGTTTTACTAAAAGCGTTATGACAGTTATCATTAGGTATCAGCTATTTGGAACGACTTTGAAAATGATGGATATCGACATAATACTAAATGGACCGATATAGAGGTTGTCTTATTCAGTCTTGAAGTCTTAGTATCAATAGCCTTGACAGTGAAAGTGGCAAGAAAATGTTTGCAGTCCTGTTTGAGTTCAGTTACAATTTTTCTTGCTATCTTTATGTTTATGTAAAGATGGTTCATTGAAGGTTTAGTGCTTTCAGTAACATATAAAGTGCAATATATTTTTGTGTTCTAGAAAATTACATAAACAAATTGGTGACAAAATCATGTTGTACACGTTTAATGTATGTAAATCCTACTGTTTCTATTGTACTACGGCTACGTTCTAAGTGTCCGCGTGGTAATTACGCAATTCAGTGTATGTTAAACCTTAAAAAAACTCAGCGTTAATTGAACCCATCTGAGTTTCGAGACGGCAGGTAATTGTCAAGGGATACCTTCGCGTGTCGCCCTTACCTGCATTTCTCGGTAATGTATTAACCCTTTTTGTAACGATGCGACCGAACCGACCAATCGGATCGCTTGAAATGGAACATTTATCGATGTTGAATAGTATTTATAGTGTTCGACTACAAAGTCATTTTCAAAGAACCATCAATATTTTAACAAAACAAGAATTAAAGTTTCTCAACATTTCTTTATCTGTTTACGTGATTAGAAATTTCTTTTCAAATATGACACTTACATTTACAACTTGGAACGGAACGCAATGTAAAGAGGTGTATAACTTAACAAAGCGAAAATCAGCGGATTACAAATATAAATAGAGGAAAGAGGCAAAGAAAGTGTTATTCAGTGGGTGTTCATTAATAAAATAATCCTTTTCCACTAAGTAATGATAGCCTAGTGGTTAGAAATTCAGCCTCTCACTCCGAGTTTAAACCCAGGCCGTACCTCTTTACAGTATGTGCGTTTTAAGGTTAAATATCTATCTATAACAGTGAAGGAAATAACCGTGAGGAAACTTGCACACCTTAGAGTTCATACAATAAATTCTAAGACGAGTGAAGTCTGCCAACCGCAGACCAGGCCTTATCTCTTTCACGCTGAGCGGAAACCCGTTTCCAACAGTAGAACAATAAAAAGTTAAAAAAGAAATCGTTCTATATATATGTAGAACGCTCTTTACATTTACATGTGTACTGAAAGAAGTAAGCTAAATTGAATTGAATAAGTACATAGAAAAATGTTTAACATTCGCAGACAGCAACGTGACACTTGTTATCGTGTAGGGAAAATCTTTCACTCGCCTTTATATATGCTCGCGATGAGATTTTCCCTACTCTATCCCTGGCTAAGCTTTCACATAAAAGCATTCTTCGTTCCCTTTCTAGATGCTTACAATTGCGAAAGCGATCGATTCCTTCCTACTTTTATCTTATTTCCTTACATTTCTAGGATCTCAAATGTACATAAGTACTCGTTATCGCGAAGAGCTGCGTATTTAACCCTTCGTTAGAAGTGCAATCGGAATAGCATTATTGAATAATATAATTGTATTATAAACACGTAGAGGTAATTATAAAATGAGTTTTGTGTATATCATATTGTCTGTCTGACAGCCTCGTTAGTCGTGTTGATTGCAAATGAATCTGCCGACTAAGAGCTCCTGGCTTCAAATCTCAGGTCGGGCACTATTGGTATTTTCTAACTTTGACATTCTAGTAGTAGCTCGAAGTCTCGATATATGCCTGGTATATAGAAATTGGCTCAACACCTATTCCACATTGTGACTAAATGTAATTGGTAAAACGTGGGAGTGTACCACACTCCTCTGCCTACCCCTTCGGGGATTACAGGCGTGATGTAACATTTGTATACATTATATTACGAGAACCACGATCCTTGTTAAAAGTAGGTAAAGTTAAAAGTATCTTTAATCAACCAGCATGTATGTTTATGTTCACTTTAATGCATGCCAAAGAGGCATCATGAGCCTCGTAGGCGATATCGCCTTCTGCTACCTCCATGGGGAGTATATAAATTAGGAGATATATGTAAAGATGGACGTGATAATTGTAACTGAGACAGTTTCAATGATAATAATAATTATACCTCAAATGAATGAGCACTTTAAAATTACCTGATTAATTAATTTTTGCGTATCTTGAAGCGTGACAATTTACAATGTTGTATATTTCATTATATCCGTGCTGTTAAATGTTTGTGTTTCAATTGTAATAAGAATGTTATAATTTATCTAAAGCACTTTTAATATTGATTAGTATTATATGTACTCGTATATAGTATTTAGCTTTAAAATACATACTTCCTATACAATGCAAATACAATAAATTATAAGGTCATATTCTTGCTTTCGTTTCTAAGCTATTACATATGAATTTCCATTGTACTTTATAAATTTCAATTAAAAAGCTGAAATACGTAGTACATATATATGTTGGTATTTGTTATGTTAACAGAGTTGTTTGCGAATTCTGTTGTTGGCAATGCGCGTAGTCGTAGTTCACAAGGAAAGTTTGCTGATGTCGAGACACTGTCACGCGGACGAAGTTTGATTGGAAATATAGTTTGATTTACACCTACTGGATTTTTACTTCGTAGTGTAGGTACCTACGGTAGCAGCATTGTCTAAGTATTGTGTTTGTTGGCATTATTGCCGCGGTAATAATAGTGGATTTTATATAAAGGACGAGGCTGTTCAGCGGACCGAAGCACAATATAAGATTTTGAACATAAAATACTTAAGAAATTCAATATTAAATTGTACACCAACATTTAAATCATAGTTGTTTTTTTATTTAGTATCCACATTTAGCACTAGTAACGTTTACAAATGCGTAGTATAATGACAACAGTAAAAAATATTTAATAGAGAGTTTTGGTGATTTTTTTTTTGGTGTTTTTTTTTCTTTTTGACATCGCGTCTGTATTTCCCTGGAGCCGTAGGCAGAGGACTGTAGTAAACTCCTAGGGAGAAGGGAGTGAAGATATTGTCATACATTCATCATAAACTCAGATTCCGAGCCACTGTTGGGAATTTCAGGTTACAAAAATTTAATAGTACTAAGATCGATTCAGGGATCGAACCCATAATCTCTTCATCAGCAGTCCAGCTTACAACCACGCGACCAAAGTGGCAATATCATTTGCAAGATACAGCGCGAAAGTTGTGAAGTGTGCTCCATATATGAGGTGTCTACGTAACGTGCGGATGAGACCTTTGTCAAGCAGTGAGACGAAAACGGGTGCAGATTTGCAAACTCGGCAAAGAAATTAGTTTCAATTAATATTGCATAATTTCTACCCTTGCCAATATCATATCCCTAACACATCTAACAACACTACTAAAGAACCTACACCAAACACATGCGCCATTGTAGCTGGTGTACACAGAATGATATAACATAAATAAGATAAATGATTTGTCATTACGGTGAATTGGTTTGGTTGTTGACATTCGGAAAATCCTATATCAATAGATTTTCTCGCAATTCATACACGGTCATCTAATCCCAAATTGGGTAGAGCCTATAATATGGAGGCCAGACAGCCGATAACCATACTAAGTACACATACATTACTTATTCGTAATTGTATCAATGTATATAGATCGGAGAAATTTGCATCCAAACAGGAAATAAACGGTCTTGATCGTCACACAAGTAATGGTTTTCAGTGAAAATCGAAACACATTACACATAGCACACAAGCCAGAGGATGAACAGTAAGATTCGCCGGCTACAAGACCGACGTGTCACTCAACCTTTGTATCATGCGTAAACACATGTGTTACTCATTGTTCTTTATTTTGAATTTTGTTTTAGAACGGGATATTAGTCAAAACGCTTTTCATTTTCCATATGCATATTAGACAATCTATGTGTTCCAAGTTCGATGATAACACATAATTTATCTTAAGCTTATTGAATGTCGATTAAGAGATATGAAGATAAAATACATAGATAAAATTGACGAAAAACGTAATTTATTTGCTTTCTTTTACTCAAAGGATAATACGGGGTAAAACGAGAGTTTCGAGTTCCAAATAATGACCTAGCGCCAAGATAATAATAATTATAATTCAAACAAAGCTATGAATGTCATGCTGTTCATTCTCAAAACAGATCACGATCTAACGAACCCTAAATGAATAAATAAATAAATATAAATATCTCGGGACATCTCCACACATGATCATCTGATCCCAAACTAAGCGTCAAGAGAGCTTGTGATATGGTAACCAAATGGCTGATAAAATA
>DWFO01000224.1:0-23294 GCA_018246595.1 Mimoniades nurscia nurscia
GTGAAACGTGGGAGTGTTCTGCATTCCTCTGCCTACCTCTTCGGGGATTACAGGCGTGAAGTTACGTTTTTTTTTATATTATTATGATTATTTCTTAATGTAACTTATCTTAATAATCAGTAATTAATATAAACAAAACCCTGTGGGTTCGAAGAGACAATAAACTAATTCACTTAAATCTAGGTAGATACAAATTGATTACAATTTTTAGCAGTTGTGTAGATTCGAATAATACCATCAAAAATATGAAAACAATAATCCTTTGAATGACTAGGTTGCAAACCTTTTGGCCTGTAACCCAAATTTCACCCTTGACCTGCAACTCCAGCCGGCGTAGAGCTTACTATACTACGCTACTTTAATTCGAATGAATAGAGATCCGAACCATACCGCTAATCGGTTGTCATTAAACCGCCTTCAAAACCTCATAAAAGATTTAAGGATTGTTAACAAATGGTTTAAACCTGGGACCAACCTGGCCCGGGACCTGTTTAACGTGCTCAGCGAAGCACGGAAATCTCGTGGTAATTTGGAACTAGCGGCAATCTATCAAAAGTCTAGTCACGCAAAGTGTTACTTACTTTACGAATCGATTGCCAACTCCCACCACGTCAGGGCTTTAAGCTCTTGAATCAATTGACGAGTGGATAAAGATCTCTCAGGGTAATCATTACGCTCAAGAATCATATACATATATTAGATTTCAAATAGACACAATATTCTACTAAATTAGTCTTAGTGCCAAAATACGTCCAGAACCATTCATGAACGCTCTTTAGACCGAACAACTGGTTACACGCATCCCAAAAATAAAAGTAAAGTCTCAAAAATCCAGTATCCTCTTTTAAAAGTCGGACATTGAGATTGCTTTATAAAAGACGAATCCTGTTCATCCAAAATTAGTATTGTTAGACCATCTTAATATACTTTGAATTGTCTTTCCCTGTATCCCTCCCCACGCCCTCCAATTAGCTTCCTATTAATAAGCGGTCAACAGCAGCTTTTCAGCTATTTTTTATTTTCAGGAAAAAGACGAAGGAATCTTATATCAAAACTGCTATTGAGCCCTTATGGATGCAGTTTTCTATAATGAATATGTCTAACTTTCGATCTTATGGTATGTCTCATCGTGTATCAAGAATGCGGAAGCCTTGTGTCCATGAGTCAGTTGACCACTTATGATAGACAGACTCCGGTTGGTGATAAATCTGGCATTGCATCTTTTGGGTTTGGTGCAACGCCATCTCAGGTGGTCTTGAGTTATCGCACTGCAGTAGAACGGGTAGTTTTTGATGATAGCCAGCGGCTTTCCCTGCGGACTCTTTGCCCAGGTTACTGAAAGACAGAAAATAGATTATTTTATCCCTGAAACAATCTCATTTATCCACTATTCTAGAAAATATAGATAAAAAATAATTGTGAATACATATTTCATGTAAATGAAGTAGATTTCGAATTTTGACAAACGCAGACTTCTAGAATATTTTAAAGCCAGTGTAATCCTCATATGTTCAGTGCAATACATGGATTGTAAGGTGTTTGAATTTGAAACTAAAATGAGATAATAAAATAAAAGATTCCACTTGTATATAATTTAATTATTAAAAGAGAAAACCACAATGCGCGCTAATAGACAATTCCTTGTGTATTTATTTACGCATGTAAAAAATATGCTCTATGTAAAATCACTTAACAAATCAGAAAACCAAATATTGTACACTTACAGTAGAATACTAAAGCAGTTCATGATTATTTATTAGAACGCGCAATGACTAATAATGAATAATAATATAAGTATTTAAAATAAGTAATAAAAATGTGTTAAATATGTACACACATATATTTATATCTTTCACACAGAGTTAAATAAACGAAATCATAACACTGTTAAAATACTACCTCGTTGTACTCAATGTGTTAAAAATAAAACTTGACTGCCTCGTTGATAGTGTTGGTTGCAAGTGCGACTGCCGATAGGAAGATCCAGGGTCCAATTCCCAGGTCGGGCACTACAAAACTTTTCCTATTTAGATTTTCTAGTAGTGGCTCGGAGTATGGATGTGTGGCTGGTGTATGGTAATAGATTCACCGCCTATTCCTTAGTAGGACGTAAACGTAACTGGTGAAACGTGGGAATGTTGTACATTCCTCCGCTTACCTCTTCGGGGATTACAAACGTGACGTTACGTTAGAAATACTAATATAATTGACGCTCTTTCAATTATTTCATTATCACCAGAGCTTCGCAAAGTCATTTGGCAAATATGAAGATACTAGATCAAACGCATCTACATATATCCACGGTTTTACAAGAATATGTTAATATAGAACTTTAGTTAATCTTAAAATAGACACCGTTTCGTATAAAAAAGTTGGGCGGTGGATGTTCGTGACAGAGATCCCTTGGGAAGAGCTTTCCTTTACAGGTGCTGAACCGCGCCTTGCAGGGTCGGCCTTTCGTGCACCGCCAAGCCATCGTGTCGTTAAATCCGGGTACCGCACAATAGAACGTGTATCCATTTATAATGGCCAGCTGCTTTCCTTTCTGATTCTTGACCCATCGAACTACAATAGAAGACATTTTGATAATTTGAACGGGTGGTTAAGTACATAGGTACGTGATGCCATTTACTCAACTACTTCAAACGATTGTCACCTACTTACCTTCAGGTCTTCAGACCGCAACGAGGTCAATTCTTATAACACAGGCGTAAATTGAAAGAAATAGGACTGAATCAATAAAGTTGCCATTTTATCATCATCATCATCAATCGTGGGAGTGTTCTACATTCCTCTGCCTACCCCTTCGGGGATTACAGGCGTGAAGTTACTTTTTTATTTTTCCAAAAAACTCCACAGTTACTTACGTTCTAATATAGATAAGTATGTCTTAATATTATACTGTAATCGTTCATGAACACAGAAATTTATCGATCATAGATGTTTCACAAACTAAAAATCCAAGATACAAAGTCTGTTAAAGTTATCGTCATTATGCGATATAAACACGAAAATGTATAATAAGTTTATACACAAAAATCGGTATAATGCTAGGGTAACGATCTATTTATTAGACATTGAAGTTTCAACAATAAGAGGCGAGAAACTTGAGGAATTCGTCCACGGGTCATAAATAAGCTAAGACAAATGTGTTTTCAGATTTTGTAATATACACCATCGCGAATAATATAAGATGAGGCCTTGTGGTTGTGCTGGAGGTTGCCGCGGAGGACGCAATAGTCGCTGTCGGTGAGGAAGCGAGCCTTGCACCCTTTGGTGCAGCGCCACGACTTGTTCCGGACGGAACTTTGCTCCAGCGAGAATGTATGTCCGTCTATAATCGCAAGCGGCTTGCCACACCTCTTCTTTACCCACAAAACTACAACAATACAAATTGTATTAAATTCGAGTTTTAAAGATTATGTGTCGCTTAGATATAAAATTAAATAAGTAAGCTCGTGTGTTTTATAAAACACTTCAAAAAACCCATTCGTTCTAAAAGTGTATTCCAAAAATGGAACGATTAATAGTTTGATGATGATGATTAAAAATGTTCCTCTCTATTCAAATAAAGAGTATTCTTGAAATTCTAAATTCGAAATTTGAAACACCACCAAAACCCAATAACGATCACTTCACTCTATTGCACCCATAAAATAGTTTATCAACAAAACATGTACGTGATGTTTACATTAGAAAACGAATACCAGTTCTTAAATGATAGATATAAAAATACATTCTACGTAAAGAACCATTATTACACCTTTATTTTCATAGATAATACAATACGATAATGCATATATGTACTTGTTTTTACTATGCTTTCTTAGCCAACCAAAAATACGTGAAAATTGCGTAGGATAAGTATATTAGTTATATTGTACTCACTTCAAAGAAAACTTTCTAGATCTAAACGTATCAGATACATATTAAACCAAACTGCATTAAATTAACCGTCTCTAGACACCCTGTAATAAGAGAGAATAAATATTTTCCAATTAATTTTTTTGTTCTTACTACTAATATGCTTATACGACCTGACTAGACACGAATTGGTGAGTACTGACATTAAATATAGGTAATACGCGACATGTTCAATAAACATTGATTAATGTCATCATTAAACAGTGAATGCTTCGCAAACATTCGCAAATCATAGTTTCAGGTTACACGTGATTTTAAAGGAACGCTTACTTCGTTTTATACATTTTCTCTGAACACTCACTATCATTAATGTTCTATATTGATCATTTACTTGTATTTTACAAGTAAATGGAGCGTCTGACATTATTCAGATATGCGATCATATTACTGTTGATTAAAACTGATCAAAAAAAAGTATCTGGTCAGTGAGTGTAGAGATATTTGACATTCAGTGCTCTCTGTGTACCCCGTGAAGGAGTTAGCGTAATAAAGTATGATCCCAGGGTCCCGGGAAGGCTTACGATCAAAGTATATACCAACACGAATCTATCTATCCGACACATTTTATCCATCACAAAATAAGTAATGTCCAGAGGCCCTGGGATCTTGGCCTGTAATAATATAATAATAATAATAATTAAAATTGGCGGCAATCAACGGATGTTCTCTACAATTTGCAATAGACACCGTTGCGTATGACGTAAGACGGAGCAGGATGCTCGTGGACGAGATTCCTGCGGCATATATTCCAGTGTTTGTCGGTGGAGAACTGTGCATCGCAAGTGGTCGTCTTGGAGCAGCGCCACACGGCGCCTGTGCTTGTACTTTTCTTCAACAAGAAGATGTATCCGTTAATGATAGCCAGTCGCTCCCCCGACCGCTTCCTCGCCCACTTCACTATCGACAATGAGACGTCGCATAAAATATGAGAATGTAGGTACAGATTAGTACCAATAAAATCGATAATAAATTGACACTACAGAATATAAAAAAACATAAAACCAATAATAGTAAAAACAACAAAACATTGAGTTGGATGTAATTAATTGAAACAGCAATGTGTATAAAAATCTTTTTATTGTTGTGTAACAGTCATATATTATGTATATGTGTGTATGTAGAAATATTAAAATGTTATGAATTACATATTGATTATAAATAATTGGATTGAAGACGGTTTTGTTCGTAATATCCGGAGACACCGTTCTCATTTAGACTCTTTCTAGTGTACGCTGCCAGTTATCGGATTTCTTCCAACGATTACCTATTCAACAATTGTAACAACAAAAGCTGCTTAATAATCTACTAAATATTTCAGTTTACGTAATTTCCCATTTGCACATTTTTATTGATATTTACTCAAGTTTTGTGTTGTATCTTTGCTGTTTGCGTTTTTAGTGTGGTATATATGTGATGATATAAATATGGTTACATAATTATTACCGTTGCAGATCTTTGTTTTTACTTAACGTCTTATGCTGTTATTAGATTATTAATGCTATTTTATTATAAATTATTATAACATTTCAACATTGTCTTTCAACATTGATGTAAATCTACTTATGTGTGTGTAGGTATATGTACATCTACATGTAAATGTACTTATTGTTGTGAAAGTACACATGTACACGGACATGGCACCACCTTATTTGCTTGTGGTTGCTTTATTTCTCGCTCACTCACAACATGCAGTCGCACTAATATTCTCTTATTGAACCCACGATACCATATATCACTCGATGCAATAATCACATGACTCGTAAATTGGAATCGCTTTAAATTATTCCTTAATATACATTTTGCTATGTGTAACGTATACCGAATCATAATTACAAAGCGGTCACCCCCTAAAATAAACGCCATCACGGATAATAAATTTTGGTGGTTTATGATTATGTTCCAATTTCGCTCTAATTAGAGTCATGTGCTGATCGGTGGAGAAACTGGCGTTACATTTGGACGTCCTGATGCAACGCCAAAATTTGGAACTTGTTCCGGTCCATCTGAAGGTGAACGTATACCCATCGATAATACCCAAAGGTTTTCCACACGTCCTCTTAACCCAGGTGACTGTAAACAATCAATTAATTAAAACAAAATCCATTTAATTATATTTTGGCAGATTTGAATACAGATAGTTATAGCACCGACGAACCATTCAGATTAAAATCCAATATCAAAAATAATAAACTCAAACTGGCTGTGGCTGTGTAATAATTTTGGATAAACACAACTTGTGTTCTATGTGCTTAAACACAAAGAAGTCATCATTTCAGCCCACAGATGTCCATTCCTGGATTGCCTTCGCAAAAAATCGCCCCAATTCACATAATAAATCAGATAATATACATAGTACAATATTTAAAATGTACACGATTCCATTGAAGTTGTAACAACAGCTGCGTGTAATGAACAAAATAGAGCATAAAAAATAAAAAAAAGTCTCGAATATTTTTATAGCTTATATTAATTATAGCCAAATTTTAATAGCTGTGTTGCTAGAATTATCAGAAACTTTTTATAATTATCACACATGACAACTGTCATAAACAATACTGAAAATTCAAGTTGTCAGATATGAGCGATCTTTTAAATTTTATAATAGACGCCATCGCGAATTACATATGGCGGTGCGGCGTGGTTGTGAAGGAGTTTTCCACGAACGTAGTTGAATTCGTTGTCGGTGACGAAGCGAGCCTTGCAAGTGGCGCCGCGGGTGCAGCGCCAAAACTTTGAACTGATTCCCTTCAGATGAAACGTGAAGGTATAACCGTGGACTATTGATATCAACTTTCCGCTTGGTTTCCTCGCCCATGTTACTGCTATAACATCAATTTTAAATTACACATCTGTTCATTCGCTAACAAAATATAAACGTAACATCACGCCTGTCATGCCCGAAGAGGTAGGCAGAGGAATGTAGAACACTCCCAAAATATTATAATAGAACACTAACAAAATATATTATGGAAATAAGTCAATTTATATGTTTTATTTGACTTTATCATTGTTTAAAATAGAATAAAACATTCGTTTGCGGTATGTTCATAATTTAAGTTATTTAATGATCTTAGCTTTTTAGCGGTAAATTAAGAAATTTCTACTTAGGTGTCGGTATTTACTGACCAGTTTATACATATTAATATTTTTACTAATACAGTGTGAAAATAAATCGTTTTCCAATATTTACAATAGTTACAATATTTTTAGGGTGATCTCCACACGTGGCCATCTGTTCCCAAATTAAGAGAACTTGTAATATGGTATCAACTAATATTTATATACATATAAATATACACTTATATAGATTTTTTAGCACTCAATCACAGAAGAAAAACTTGTACTCTTCACAACAAAAATTTATTCTGAGTGGAAATCGAACCCAGGGCTCCTGGCACTACAGTCACTTTCACTAACCACTGCAGCAACGTACCTAATAAAAATAATTTAATTTTAAATTTAAAATTATAAACCGTAAACGTACCTAAAATTGTTTTACAAATATCACCATAACATAATATGTATATTCAAACAGCAATTACATACTATAAGGCACATTTCTTTTAATCAAAACAAGTGGTATTAAAAATACTCCCAATGAACTAAAAAAAGTAACATCACGCCTGTAATCTCGGGACATTTATAATGAAAATAAATAAACCATAGCAGGCTGCATATATAAAACTGGTCGCTATTTTTCTTAAAATATACATTTGTACAATTATTTGTACGATGATTTTATAAATTGTACTATTTACAAATTTACAAATATCCGAGTTAACTAAGACAAGTACAGGGGTGCTCGCGTTCAGGTCAAAATTATATTTTATTAAATAAAATATTTACTAAATTGGATCACGATGAGATTTTATTCAACTACAATGAATCTTCTTGCTTCAAATTTACATCTATCATTTACAAATTAAAGTCTGATTCCGTTATATTTTTTAAAGAATGGAATATTTACAGATTATTGTTACCCAGTGTCGCTGACCTAAATTTTAAAGAATACACCATTGCGTATGATAAAGACTGGCGGGCTGTGGTTATGGATGAGATTCCCTCTGCAGTAGTTCAGGTCTTTGTCAGTGAGGATATGAGCGTTACAGGTCGACGTTTTGGTGCAGCGCCAAAATTTGTTGCTCGTCGCACGCACTTTCATAGAGTACGTGTAACCGTCGATAATCGCTAACGGTTTCCCGTAGTGATTCTTCACCCATGTCACTGTAGATGCAAGTAGTTGGTGGTCATAACATACACAAGCAAGATAAGAATTTTTTTTTAATTATACAGATTTTTTTTTATACAGATTTTTCAAAATACAGCTCCAAATTACAAAGAAGGAGATGAAAGTCCAAATGTATTTATTAAAATCACACAACAAGCGTAGAATCTAGAATTAAACCCTTTACGGGCTACGAAAGTAGGCGCTGAATGATTATGAGTGAGGTTTCCTTTGAAAAAAATATTTTCGTAGTCCGTAGAACGGGCCTTTCAACTCGGTCTTCCTGCATCGCTAAGACATGATGAAGGAGCTCCTGGTCTGATGGTGAGTGAATATACATATATCCATTGATGACAGCAAACATTTTGCCTTGATTATTTTTTGCCCATGCCACTACACACAGAAAAATCATTGCATTAAATACAGCTGTTAATTAGGTAAGTGCCTACAAAACCTTTCTACAAAATACCATAGAAAAAAAATTCAAAAACAAAGCATACATATTTTAATTAGAAAACTCACCTCAAAATGATTACGTTGAGACCAGGGATTGGAATCCCGCAAAACGGGATCCTGCATTTCGCATAGGAATCAATAGATAATAGGGAAAATAACTGTATACAAGGGACATTTATAATTATCGTGTATTTAAAATGAAACCGTCAATTTCATATTGTAAGAAAATAACTTACACGTTCTCATTGAATTTAATATATTGCATACATATATTATAAACTTGTAATGGTAAGTACTTATCCAATGTTTAATATAAATTAGTTACTGAACATACGTATATTATTATATATAATACTTGTATTGTAAATGACTCAGGGGTAACTCGTGGGAGTTCATAACAGAAGACCTCGGATAGGTCGGAAACGTTACACCAAAGTTACACGGATACATACAATAAATTAACTTCAAAACGTTTAATAGTAAAACCTTAAATGCTTACTTTCGAACACACAAAAACTGTCTATGTACGAACTATTATATTGAAATGTCACATTCAAAATTAGCATTGAAACACGAAGAAACTACATATGTAATACTGATATTCAGGTAAGTGAGGAATAATTTATAGCTAAAACTAAGTTCCGCGTGAGGCAGAACATGGCCTTAATTCTTCTCCTAGTACAAGTACAAGGAGACCCGCGTCCCAACAGTCCAACTATAAAACACATCAGACAATATGATATAATAATTACGCTTCTACTAACGTTATATTTTGTAGTAGACGCCGTTGCGTATGATGTAGGAGGGCGCGGAGTGATTGTGTTCCAGGTTGCCTCTTATGTAGCCGAGGTCGTTGTCCGTGAGGAAGCGGGCTCTGCACAGCGCGCCCCGCGTGCAGCGCCACGATATTGTGGTGGAGGCGCTCTGTTTGAAAGAGAAAGTATACCCGGCGATTATAGCTATCCTTTTCCCACACCGGTTCTTTATCCAGGTAACTGAGAAAAAAAGGTGAAACTGTAATAATGAAACATTATTGTTATACACCAAGATAGGTCCCTTAAGGGGTAGGCAGAGAGCACCAAGTTCCAGTCTCTATCTATACAGACCCGACGAGCTTCTTCCATATTCATCACATTTCATACTCCTAAGAAAAAACATAGGAGCAGCGTACATATCTACCGCCGTGATTTTACATTAAGGCTTGTGGACATTAAGAGTAACGAAATATTTATTTCATACAGTACCGTATAATACAATTATTACTAATTACACACAAAGGCAGTACAAATTTGAAGAGATGAGGAGACGTAAGCAAATTAGCAAAGAAGCCGTGTTCGTGTCTTTGATAACTAGCGATCTCTACTGGGCAAACTATGGGCAGAAGTAAAACAAAACCAGACACGAAATTTATATTTTGTGTAATAGAAATATATATTAAAATCACATTAAAAATAAAAACACGCTGGTATTCTTGAATATACGACAAATAAGTATTATTGTGTTATACATTATTGTTTAATATAATGTATACTAAGGTATTACGACTGAAGATCTAATAATATTTGATTTAATAATGTCTTTAATTTATTAATATCGCTCCGCTCGTTCACTCTGTCAACATTTTTATTTCACTTTTATTGGCTTTCAGTGTGACTAAAAAGAAATATTTGTATTTGTGTAAGAGCTGTGGATTTTATAAAATAAAAAAAAAAAATGTGTTACCAAAATTGTAAATGGTAAGTTTTCAACAAAGACAAATCACATTTCTATCTTATAAACACAGTTTAGTTTAGCACACAGTTTAGTCTAGCACAAACCAATAGGACAACGTTGTATTCAAAATCCGGTACATGAGTGACGAAATACTAAAATATGTATAAATAAATAAATAAATAAATAAATAAATATAAATATCTCGGGATCTGCACACACGGCCATCTGATCCCAGACTAAGCGTGAAGAGAGCTTGTGCTATGGTAACCAGATGGCTGATAAACTACATATATACATGTAAATTATACTTAAACAAATATTTTTTTTTAAATTATTTTTCACACCCAGACAACAAATACTAGTCCTCATCACACAAATATTTATTCTGAGTGGGAATCGAACCCACGACCCCCGGCGCAACAGTCAGATTCACTAACCACTGCACCAACGGGCCCGTCATGATAAATGACTATGACTATAAATATATATAATGAAGTATTCATGAGTGTTCAGGAATATCCTCTTAATTTCACTGCTACATTAAATCTTATAATACACGCCGTTCCGTATAATGTAGCGGCCGGGCTGGTGGTTGTGATCGACGACGGTTCTGATCATCACTTGGCTCTTGTCGGTGATGATACGCGCTCTGCACGGCGTCCCGGAGGTACAGTACCAGTGGTCCGTGCTGTCCGTCTTCCGGTGGCGATAAAAACTGAAGTCGTTGTACACTAACATCTGCTTGCCATTTCTGTTGAGAACCCAGTTAACTGAAACGGAAATTGTACCGTGTTTTCACCATACGATCGTCATGTTTTTAAATCATACAATTCCGTAACCAACGAGGCTCGTAGAGGTATGTATAATAGAGATATATTATACCTACGACACTATCGATCTACCACACAATCTATCTACCACATAGTCTATCTAATCTAACTTTATATCTATGTATCACACTATTTATCTACTGTTCAATGGAGATCTCTTATACTGTCAGTTTTAATAAAAATCAATGTTTACATCATGCAGTTTATTCATGAATCATGTTTATTCATTTCGATTTACAACTAAAGTGCATGTTCAATCGATGTTACTTAGGAAGAAATGTTACATATTTAATTATATTTAATGAAATAATACTTTTCATTTTATAATCATCATGCTTGGCCTGTGTAGTTCGGCTAATGGATATGGGTTCCCCAGGTCTCCGGGTATGGTCGCGTCTCACGACACCCTAGTAGGTATTTTGCAGGTGATCGTTGGTTGTATTCTAACTTCGCACCGACACGGATAATATTCAGTGTATTCAAGTATCCAGAACCTCAATACGCATTATGAAAATATTTATGTGAGTAAAATACGCAATGCATCAATGAATTTGTAACATGATCTCTTTAAAGTTAATATGTAATTTTCATTCCAAAAAATTATCCAAAAATGGAAAAGAACGAAAGAAAGAGAGAGTGAGAAATAAAGAAAGTAAGAAAATAATGTTTATTTGATACGTAACACAACAATCAAGTAATAAAAAATATTCATAAAAAAACTACCATGTTAAACCCATACACAAAACCTCAATATTATTTTTGCTTGAACATTAACCCGCGAATTTTCCACAATTTCTAATACCAGCAGACACCGCTCCGAAACGCTATTCTATTTAGGGGCGTTTGGTGATGAACTAAAGTCTAATGCAAACGCCGTTGCGTATAGCGTATGGGCGCGGTTTGTGACTATGTGTTAAATTCGAACGGAGTACTTCACCGTCCTTGGAGGTGGTGAACCTGGCATTGCAAATGTCAGTTCTACTGCAGCGCCAAACATCGGAGGCCTTTGAACGTGCGTCGCAGTAGAAAGTGTACCTGTCCACCAGAGCCAGCGGTTTCCCGCTCTGGCTCACGACGTACGAGACTAAAAGAAAAAATTGGATAGTAAATGTATTGGTTATACACACATAACGATAATATGCATCATAATTATTATTATAGTCAGAAATTATAAAAAATAATCTATATATACATCTTCACGCCAGGTCCTTTGCAGGGTAGGCAGAGAGCACAGAGTGCCAAATATCTCTATTCTCGCACGCCCGTCGTAAATCTTATTATATTATCACAAAGCCGATTGATATAACAGGACAGTAAGGGCAATAAAATTGTTTTCATGCTAATTGTAAAATCATGAACGTCAGTCCTCTTATCATCCTACTGTTAGACAGGGTTTGATCTTTTCAGAGAATGATTCCGCCATGCTGCTCCAGTGCAGAATGGCAAGATTAAAATATTATCTCAAATGCATAATTTTATATATATAACATCAATTTTACTCGTAATTAACAATATTATCACTACAGCACGCGGAAATAATAACTGTAAATATTTTATGAATATAAATTAGAAACTGATTAAACTCTTCTTGACTCTCACCATTTTTATTTTTCGAAAGCAACACACAAAACAAATTCTTAATTATGACAAAATAGTAGAGACTAGACTTAAAACAAACATAAAAAAGACAAAATAACAAAAAAAAATGTATACAAGAAATACTGTTATTGATTGCGTATTGTATTTATCTTAAAATCAAAACAATGTTAAATATAAAAATCATTTGTTATGGACATAATACAAGTAGGTACTATTTCATTCGTTCAATAACATAAAATACAAGGATATTTTTAAAATGAGATGCAACATTCATTTTGAAATTTGAAGCTTATGGAATAACAATAAATAAAGTAATGCACAGAATTTTTGGACTCAATTTGACTTCCATTCTGAGTTTTATTTCTGAATTTTAATCACTAACATATTTATGTATGTAGTTCTATACATTATACATTGCAAAAAAAAATTAAATCACCGCGTCAGGTTCGTACTAGGGAAGGCAGAGAGCACAGATTGCCAACATCTTTACCTTACAAACCTTAAGATACAGTTTATTAACTTAAGACAACTCACATTGTCACAGAGTGATACATCTGCTTCCTAATCGGTAGATATTAGAATAATGTATTTAATTAGATAAAATTTAACGGTTTTCATACTCTGTGTGTGCATCCAAGGCTATACACGATATACATATAAGACGGGCCTAATAGAAAGCATAATTAAATGTATTTCAATCACTAAAATCCCAAACACATCAATATCAAATTTCTTTGTACGCCCAATATATTAAATTTTTTGTAATACTTATCAGTTGTTATCAGTTATCAAGTATCAGACGGTGACGACTAGACTCGTTTTGATACTGTTTTTACTTTTATTCAATAAGTAAGATTTTTACACCACTGTGGCACTTAATGATAACATTTTACACATGAAACAACAACATGAACAATAGGAAATACCATTATATTACAAAAACATCACAATCACACATCTTTTCGCAATTGAATAGAAATTTTAACACTGTTGTGTTCCAGTGCGGAAAAAAATCGCGCGCGCTACAAAAATGGAATTGTGCCGAACAAAATCAATAACAGTAACGTCAGTAACATTACACAGTGGCAGTAATAGCAATTAGACGCAGATGTCAGTGGATCGCAGGGGGTCTTAACATAAATTAGTACGTAACATCACGCCTGTAATCTCCGAAGGAGTAGACGGATGAGTGTAGTACAACTCCCACGTTTCACCAGTTATGTTTATGTCCCAGTATGGAATAGGTGGTGAGCGTATTGCCATACATCGGGTACGAATCCAGACTCCGAGCTACTACGAGAATTTTTTCTCAGAAAATGTAGGTTAGAAAAAAATCAATAATACCTGGACCTGAATGTTGAACCCGGGACCGCTCGATTAGCAGCCGCGTTTGCAAGCACTCGACAAACGAGGCATTCAAATAAATGTAGGCATGTACGGGCATGTGCAAAAATGGTCAACACGAAGAAAATGTTAAAACATTACATTGAAAACTCAAAAGTTACAGCCGAATATTGCAAAATACATTTTAGTGCATACATACGAGTACATACACGTAATTAAAATCGTTTACATTATAGTAATGAAAAGGAAAAATATATATACATATTTATAGCAGCGTTAGAACAGGACATATTTTTTATTAAATCAAAACGCTTAAAAGTCGAATTTTATGGGTTCTCAATCTCAAACCTTGTAGTAGATTCCATCACGTATTATGAACATGGGCGGGTTGTGTACGTGCTTCAGCTGCGCGGTTATGACGACACCGTCGCAGCTCATTATGAACCTGGCTTTGCAATGTCCCCAGCGGGTGCACCGCCAGATATTGGTCCTCGTGCCCCGGACCCCGCAGTAGTACGAATACCCGTGTATTATGGCCAGTTGTTTTCCCGCTGAATTGCGTACGAATCTAACTGCGGAAAAATGATTATACATATTAAAGGATATCCCAAGTTCAATTCCACGTTACATTTATGTGCGCAATAAAAATATTGATTCACCAATCACATTGTAGACTTACAGGTTGTAGAAAACCCGAACACATTGTACATGATGACAGTAAAAAACTTTTCCAGGGATTTCTTGAACGGAAACTAACCGCGTGTCACATCAGGTTCACAGAACTCTCCGGTATTAATTAAGATAAATACGCGATAATGGAACATACCAGAACAAAGTGTAAAGTACATTATTTATATGTAGGTCCTACTAACTAGCTTAGCAAAAGCTCTGATACAGCTGAGTTTATATCTACATATATCAGAAGCAGTGATAGTGCTTCTAGAGCAATCAAATTGCTGCAATACTCTCACAAATAATTATTTTACTGCCTTCTTTATTTAATAAAGCAATTATGACAAGAGAAAATATACAAGAGAAGTTACACTTTAAATATGAGAGAATGTAGAAAATTCGTATACAAGGTAATGTATCAAAAGACAAACGTTTGGATCAGGTTTAATAATTTCAAAATACTACAAGTTACGAGATAATAATACATAATTATCAATAACAACTCACAATAACGGAACAACATCCTATACAATAACAACTAAATATAAAAATTAATAAATACTTTTTTATTCAATTATAATTTCATATTATGTTTCTAACGAAAAGATATATTTCTATCACTACAAGGTTGTAAAAACGCATCGGTACCGGCCATTTTCGAACATTTCGAATACGCTGCGTATCTGAAATTATTCTACTAACGGTGACATAATTAAACGAACTATCTAATTATAATAATACCGGAGATCGATTGCTTAACGTGCTCTCCGAAGCACGAAAACAAATATTAAAACTTGCTACTAATTATTATTCAAGGGTTAACTTTACCCTCGTCTGTTCTTGCTGAATTAGATATTTTATCTATGTGAAGCAACTACATCATTGTTTTACTGTTAGTAGTGCCATCTTCATATACACAAGACTTTTCTACAGAATAAATAAATGTAAAAAATAAGAGAGACCAATCAACCTACAGAGTTGTATCATCATGATACGTGATTGAATTATCAGTCTATTAATATCATTCGTATGATTCGATTTTAATCAAATTATGGAATTTGAAATTTCATTGGAGCCATTCGGGCATTTTTTTATCAATCATTCCTTCCTTGTACCGATGGGCGCTTTAACAATTGGCATACTCCATGACTATCAGTTAACGAAAATTCCGATGATAGGTACTCGACACTCTAATCGTATTAAAGATGAATAAATTGCCCAAATAGCAATAAAAATATGCTGAATATATTATGACTAATATACAATTTACACAATTGAACAAAACGTATTTTTTCCATGAAAAAATACAATATTTATAATATTTTATAACGACTGAAGAATAAAATTTTTCACAGTATCCTCTGGAATATGAATTTCGGGCATACGTCGGGCGGGCATATGTTTTCATGTAAATTACGGTGAATTTGGAAATGGTTATATCACAAGAAAATTACATTTTTATAAAGCACCCATCACACGTAATTTGAGAGGTGCGATATATGAGTATAACAAAATAGTACGTAGCCACAGACAGCTTGTGATCTCAAATTCGTCACGAATAAGTATTTATATTTCACTATACCAACGAATTCTTTTCGATTAGCTGACAGACGTTCGATAAAATCAACAACAAATTCTTCATGTAAAATTCGTGAAGTGTCCGTCAATATCGAGGATAAAATAATAGCTGGACATCTCCAATCATACCTGTTTAGATTTTTGTCCCGTGGTTAAATTGGCTAGAGTGCTTACATATTATGAGTAGGATAGGGAAGTCCGTAATGATGAATAAGGGCCTCCCGTCCAAAACATCTATGTCTCTTCTTCACTTTCACTAACATTCCATTGTGGATCATGATTGATGGTCGCTCGTGAGTGTGGACCAACGTTGTCACCCGCACCACTTGTCCGGAGTAGGACGCCTTGAACCTGGCCTTGCAAGGATACCCTTTGGTGCATCTCCACATGCTTCCGGATAAGTTGGTACCCATCTTGTCGCAGGAATAATATGTGAAGCCATCGAAAACGGCCAATCGTTTGCCGTCTTTGTTGTAAACAAACGTAACTGCAACAAAATCATTAAAGTGTTAATTTCGTCTTTTGACCTATACACGTAGTTTGGATTTAATGGAGAAAATAAAAAAAAAGGCCTGGTAATGGCAAAGGAAATGATGATCAAATAATATCAAAAAAACTTTTAGAAAATTCTTGAAAAAGATTTATTTTTTCTTTTAAAATTGGAATAATATATTTTACTTTTATAAATATCTATTTTCATCTTTTGATAACAACCACTAGCTTTAAGCTTTTCTACTTTGAATGTTGTAGTTGGGTGTTTGCTTCGTTTTAAAACAGGCCTTCTAATTTCTAAAGTAGGTATGATATTATGACCAAAATACATATACCACCAAATAAATGTATAATAAACACAATACTCTCTCATGCCACTGTCAATTATAATTCATTATCTTGTGAGCCGTGAAACAGTTTACATTTACCGAAAGAGTAATTTTATATTCTATAACGGCAAAGGAATACAAAGCGAAGAGACCATGAAGTTTAAGTATTCTCCGTGTAGTTCTCTAAGCTAGACAGCCTTCAGGCAAGGCTGCCAATCTGCAGTTGATAAGCGTGGTAGACTACAACCCAAACTGTTATCATTGTGAGAAGACTTTCGTCTCTATTAAAAGAGCCATAAGAACTATAAGAGCGTTGATGACGATTGTGGTAATGATAGTCAGCATAACACCAATGAATTGGTTATTCAACCATAATTTGTAATCACAGCGCCACAGTGGAGTGGAAAACATACAAGCATCTTGAATATATCTCCAACGTCCATAACATATTTAAACACGTATGTGTGTATATGTAAAAGATAAAACATTTTTATATTTAAAAACATTTTTTTTTGTAGGAATTCTTTAAAGGCGCACAGCTTAAAATGTACCAGTAATTATTTCCTGTAAATAAAATTTTGTACATACCTTTCGTTTAAACCTTCATTGTATAATCGTTATATATCGTTAATTAAATGAACGTCCCAGATACTTATGTATTTCTTATGAAATTTCTTCGTCATTTTATCGTCCAAATAATTCTTACTCATGCAAAATAAGTAGGCGTAACAACTAACATTTTGAAAATCCTATTTTCAAATTTTAAACAATGTACATCATAGTACACAAACATTTTTAGGTCACATATACATACATATGTACAACAACACAATAATTAGAGAATAGTACATATAATTTATTGTTAATGGTTATGTTTGTCACCTTTTTTGACTATGACACCCTCCATAGTCGTGAGGAACGCTTTGCACCCTATAGATCTCTTCACACAGCGCCATCTAGTTTTGTACGTTGTCGAATAGTCTTTTATGTACCTATTATTATTGTATACGATGGCCCCTTGGCCGCGACTGGATTTCACGAAATATGCGTCTGAAATGATAGTTTATTTGAGTATTCTTAACATACAACGATCTTAACTAACATTTAACATATCTATATGTTGTTACTTATAATTTAATAATATAAAAGAAACATTCACATTACTATGTACCAGAAACTATTTTTTTAAACGTAAATTGTAATAAATTTAAAGAAAGAGAACGTTATTCTCGATAAATTGTCACAAAAGTTATCTTAACAAGAAATATTTGACTTTTGAACCATGTGATTGTAAGTCAAATTTATTGCCATTAGGTCCTATATAGGCACAACGTACTCCTCGGCCAATTTTTTTTCATTATAGTGTTTCTTCTGCTTCTAGGATGATACGATATGATACTATTAATGATAATATGGGTCCAAGTTTCAAAAATTACTAAATGCTGACACTGAAGTTTTTTCATTTACACAATAAACATGTTGGCACAAGGTGCTCCCTTGCGGGATGCTTGCTTCATTCATAAACTCTAAAATCAAAGAAAACAAAATATTCCATCATAACGAACTTAAATACATTATAAAAGTGAGGATTTGTGGTATTTTATCTATTACATTGTTATAATATTATTGTTTTGTAGCAGAGAAGATGTATAATTATAATTAATGTGATTATTTTGTAACAGACAAGAAGTATAATAATAATTACAAATTAATGGTCAGATGGCATTTATTGTTTGCAAAAAATAATGTAGGTTAATATCTTAATAAATATAAATTACATTTGCCAACACCACTATATCACAAATATTTTTACTGAGATGACAATTCCTTTATTTTTAATCCTTTCTTCGGTTCATATATAGCATGTTTAACACGTCATTTAGATTGAGTAAATATGATATTTACTATTTTTTCTAATCTTCGCTTAGCTACAGACATTTTTCGACATATTTTTAAAATTATACACCCGTGGGCTTCAATAGCAATGGTGGTTTAGTTAACCAATGTTATAACGCTATAATTGTTATTTAGTTCGAAATTCTTCGCGCCTATTTTCATAATACTACAAATGGTTATGTTTGTCGGAGGTTCTAACTATAACGTTGTCTATAGTAAGAATTGATGCGCGACACCCTTTAGCCCTTTTGACGCAACGCCATCTGGTTTTTATGTTGTTTGTATAATCTATAGAATACAGGTTATTATCGAACTGGATAGCCGCCTGACCTCTGGCCGATTTCACGAAAACTGCCGCTGGAAAAAGTAATAATTACAGTGTTATTTTAAAATGAGAGTCGTCACGATTTGGACAAAGAAAATTTTTTCTGCAACACTATCAAAATACAAAGGAATACGTTAGAGATAACTTATGTTTTATTAGAAATATGTACATCTTACCGTTATCATAGTATATTATTTTTGAATTACAAATTTATGATCCACATTTAGATGATACATTTTAGGAATTATGCATTTAAAAACTCATTTGGAAATTCAAACAAATAAATCAACTGATATTTTGGTGAACTAATGATATTGTAAAAACATTTAGACTAATCATTAAAATAAAAAATTCATTGTTTTATAATAAAAATCGTTGTCGTCTAATATTGCATTTACAATACATATTCTAAGATATACGAGTACGTGAAGTCATACAATCACGAATGAAAATATCATCGCATCATATCTGTATGTGAATGCGAATGTATTTTGTAATTATTTGTCTTTGGGTATACAATAAAGAATAATTGTATTGTATCTCTATTTGTAATAAATCGCTAAACAACTCAACAATTTGGTTCTGTTCTGGCATTACGCTTAGTTGCAACGGTGCCCTTTGAGTACATCCGTCTAAATGACGTGGTCCTATTGCCTTCCAAATCGTGGTTGTGACAGTCGGAATGCTTGATGATCTCGCCATCGTATGTAATGATCGAAGCTCTGCAGCCGTAACATCGTCTCGCGCACCGCCATCTAGTTTTCCCCATGTTACTTTCAGCCTTGAGATATCTGTACTGGTTCAGCTGTATCGCCGGTTGTCCACGTCTCGTTTGTACAAATATCGCTTTTGGACAGACACATTTTTTCATTTTAATACGTGTATTAAGTATTTATTATTTACATGATTCACACGGGGATGCAGATATGAGACATGTCAATTATCTGAATTATTAGATGTTATTCGAAATGTAATAATATATTTCAAAGTAAAACAAATAAAAAAAAGATATACAATTAAATTGGCTCAAATATATATATACGCTACAAACAAACAACGAGAAGATACAAAAAAGATTTTATTAATAAAGTAAGGTTTGTAAAGTAAAACATGGCTGTTTACTTATTATTAGCAGTTATATAAAATAACCTTTTTAAATTATAGCTCATTGTTAAAACAAACAAATACAAGTAGTCAGAAACACAATGAACATGGAAACGCCTGCTCGACTAAAAATCCGGGATTCTTATAGCAAGAACAACATAGGAGTTCAATATAAAAAGTCGATCGTAACCTTTTGAAAATACTATAGCTAACTTAATAAACTAATACTAAATTAAATTACTAACTAACTACAACTGACAACACAAAGCACCAGAGCGACAAGCAACACGGTTGTCAAACAAACACGACTGTAAGAATAGTAAATCATCATCACTCACTATTTGAACTTTAATAAAATAATATGAAAAAAGGACGATGACAAATCATCATCAAATTAAAGAGACCGTAAGTACCTAGTAATGAGTCCAGATCGTAGATCAGCTTAAATATTTTTGATGGTAAATGCCGAGAAAGAAATGAGAATTTTTTAGCCAATTGAAAATAATTTGTTTTGTATTGTTTTAAAAGAAGCCTCTTAAAAGGCCGCTTGAGGTTTATTAGTTGTCACTTGCAAGTAATTAGTATGTACACATACGAGTACCTATACACAACATATATTTGACAAATCTTTTTACACACTTTAAAAAATAAACCAGGATAATATGACCCTGACAATCGCTGAGAGACGTTTTATGAGTGAAAATAAAGACCATTCCACGCTCGGCACAACTTCGGTGGCGGGTGGTCATGTTCATTGCAGTACTGGAGAACGAACAGATCTTCGCTGGTCACCACGGATGCCTTGCAGCTGGTGTGGTACCTCGCGCAGTACCATCTCCAGCTGTTGAACTTCGCGTTCTGGCGACGGTTGTACGTGAAGTTCTGTACCAATAAAAACTTCCTTCCATTCCTCGTTTGTATGATGCGACCTGTGGAACAAATGATTTGATAAAGAACACCTTTCCTGATGAGACTATTATGCTGTACCTGCAAAACTGTCAGGTCGACCATGGAGTCGATCTGACAGTTTTAAAAACGTCGTAACTAAAATCGCTAATTAAATAACTGCAGCTTGAGAGGCGTTTTTATATCGTTAGTGCTTAAACGCGTAAAAATAATGGCTGCGTTCACATAGTAAGCGATGATCTCAATGTATGTCAAGTAATGTCATACATAGCATAGAGCCAATGGCCAAGTCAAATGAGTTGGGCCGGCCATCACGTCCAATTTATGAACTAACTTTTTCAAATTGGCTGGCCGTTAATGTCCTCTAGGCCGAGTTCTACATAACCCTGATAAGAGCATATCTTGATAGTATATAAACATCAGTGTACTTCTAAAAAATAATCTACTTCGTAAAAATACTCAAATTCAATGAAGACACATTTTAAATAAAGTATCTAAATATATTTTGATAATTTAACCATCTTAAATTTTTTTTTAAACTAAATAAATATTAATTAATCTAAATGTACTCATTTATTTGGTAAAGATTGCTCCGTGAAAATAATAACAAGCAAATATAATATATAGACGGCGTCACGAGGAGATTAAAGACGAAGAACGAACGCGGAGCGTGCGCGGTGCGGGAGCGGACAGGTCGCAGGCCGGGTCGTGCGCGTGTCGTGCGCGTTTCTCCCCGTGTGATAGAAACGCATATGGCGAAGGACCACAATGATATTCAATAAACCATAAATAACCGTAAATAACAATACACAATAGCATTTTAGATGTTAAAGTTCTTTATTGTTGGCTTTCATTTTAAAATAATTAATACAGACAAAATAAATCGCTTTGCATTACATACATTCTATATAATTCGAGACTTGTTAGGATTCCAAAAAGGTTATAAATGTAACGTGACGTGATTTCGCGTACCGTAGATTTTACTAAATACAAGTAAATGTTTTACAAAAATACACTCATAGATTATACTTCTGGTAAAGTTTACAAAAAGTTTTTAAATGACACAAGTATTATGTAGAGTAGGGGGTAAACCCGAAAATAAAATACAAAGTAGTACCGAATATAGCAGGTCCCTCTGTTTACGACTTCACGAAGGAGGAAACGTATGCGCGCCATTATGCACAATTTGCATTCTCATGTTCGGATATAAAAGTATATGACACTCAGAAAGCCTTAAATAGTACCTACCTACATGTGACGAGTTCCACCTTTTTGTCCGGCGGAAGTAGAATGTCAGTCCTTTGAGAATGCAGACTGATGATGCACATGATGGCAAATCATTTATTCTATAATAAATAAAAAATTCTATACGTATATCTATACTTAACGCGTACAACATATGTAAATTCGAGGAATGGAATATAATATAGGTACTCAAATTTATAGGATTTGTAGAATAGTACGTAGAGTGCGAGCGGTATATTCGCAAACTGAGGTGGGGTGAATTGTCAGATGTCAAACAGAGGTAACATTTTAAACTACTCGCAGCCAACGAGCATTCGAAGACTGCACATCGAGCTGAACGGACGTGCTACCAACGAATCTCAACGCGATCCATTCAGTAATATTTTACGCAACCACTTCTTATACGTCAACACGTTATAATTATATTCTATTGAGATCATACAAACTTTTATTTTGGTCTACAATAATAATATCTCGGGACATCTCCACACACAGCGATAAGCTAAGCGTCAACAGAGCTTGTGGTATGAGATGGCTGATAAACTACATATATACATGTAAATATATAATTACTTAAATAGATATTTTTTTAAATTATTTTCACACCCAGACACAGAACAAATACTTGTGCTCTTCACACAAATATTTATTCTGGG
>DWFO01000225.1:0-23281 GCA_018246595.1 Mimoniades nurscia nurscia
CCGAGCCACTACTAGAAAATCTAAATTAGCACATTTAGTAGTGCCCGACCCGGGGAATCGAACCCAAGACCTCCCGTCCGGCAGTCGCACTTGCAACCAACACGACCAACGAGGCAATCATAATAATAATATGAGTAATCAATGGAAATATTTAGGTATATGTATTATATATTATGTTATAACTATCATTTGACTGGCTTGTTAGTGGAGGACTTGCAAGCGCGACCGCTGATGGAGAGGGTCAAATCGCAAGGGGAGTACTATATTGGATTATTTGTACTTAGATTTTCTCGTAGTGCTTCGGAGTCAAGATTTGTGCCCTGTGTATGGCAATACGCTCACACTTTGTTTAATAATGGAACGTAAACGTAATAGGAAAAACCTGGGAGTGTACTACAGTTCTCTGCTTACCTGTTCGGGGATTACAAGTGTGATGTTACGTTTTTAATAATCCCATGGAAACTCGTATGGTAATTTGGTAATATACTTTATAGTAGGCATACTGACTGTTATCCATATATCGAATACTTAAAGCTAAGATCACGATTCGCGTCGCCAGCGGAATGAGTACTTCGATATCCTTCAAATGTTCCCAATGTCATAGCGCACCCCGAATACTCAAGTCGTAGTAAATAGCCGCGATGTAGTGTATCAGTAAAAAGTCTACGTGTATTTTGTGTTTGATGAACATTAAATATTATTATGGTTATTTATACTCTTTATACTCGCGCGCCGGTTTTTGGACACTTAACATCAACTAGTAGGTACCTCACCTATTTGGTTCACACAGGCACCATTCAGTCTCCCTCGGCACCTGTATCCGTCATCCTGCGTATTGCATATCTGTTTTGTTATGTTTTGTATTTTATAATAGCATAAAATTGATGTAAATTATAATTCTCTTTGGTCGAGTGCTCGAAACTGCGGCTGCAAGGCGAGAGGTCCTGGGTTCAGTCGCCGGGTCGGGTAGTGCTACTGGGATTTTCAAACTTGAAGTTTCTATAGTGACCCGGAGTCCGATTTTATGTATGTATAGTTTATGGCAATAGGCTCACCACCTATTTCATAACAAGACGTAAACGTAACTGTTGAAGCGTTGAAATCTACGACACGTCTCTGTCTAGCTCTTTGGCGAAAAGGTGTGATGCTATGTTAAAATAATAATAATAATAAAATAAAAATAATAATAAAAGATTCCTTTGTAATAAGATTTTTTATGAAAAATTATTGAAGGAATGAATGTCCGCTCTCGACTGCGCGCATCTGCTGGCCGCCGACGACACGCGCGCCGCGTGTTTGTTTTGAGTTTATTATGTTCAATTCTCTATCAGAACCCTTTGTTCTATTCGTTTGGTGTCATTGTGTACCGAAAACATCGCATTTGCTTTTGTTTGGCTTTTTGAAAGGGATTTTGTTATTATTTTGTTGTTCTGCTGCTGCCGACGCAAACGACAAATATTCGTTGTGCATCAAATCTCTATACCAAAACAAAATCTATCGTTGTCCTCTGTCCGCCTCATAAGCGACCGGGCGTGATAATATGTATAATAATAACTTTCGAACGTGTCACTCCCGGGTGTGAAGGCCACATATGTCATACGTTATTTGATATAGGTACTTATGTTTTATCTAAGCCTTGCCATGTGTCATAAAGCATAAATTCTACTTTCACTTTCGTTATATTATAATAAACGGATAATTAGAACAATTAAGAAACGCTCACGTATGTATATGCGACTCAAACAATTACTTTGGCTCGTTTTAATTTTGACGTCACAATTACAAAAAAAATATCGTACGATGTTTTACACACCATATTAAGGTACTAAATACGAATTTTGATATAAAATAATGAAACAGAAATAATTATTACTTGCGATATGTTTTTGATGTGTGCGTAATCATTTTTTTTGTGTTAGGAGAGTAATAAAGAGCGCTAGTGGCCACTTGGTCGAGCTGCAGACGCCTTAGCTATTCTCTCCACTTAAAAAAATATGGCTGACATATTTGTTTATCATTTTTATTAAATAAACAAAATAGATTATCTTGTATTTTACGGCATTTCCACCCACATTCATAACATATTCATTCATAATATATCACTCAATATTTATATTATAATTAAATGTATCGTGTTAGTGTAAGAAGCATTTCATTGCTTAATCATAAATAAGCAATGTTTGTTGACTATACGGAAAGCCAACTAAAGAAAGGTTCAATCTGGATTTAGAAATCTGCAACCGTGCGACAATCTCTAACAGAATTTTTTTATTTAACTTTCAGATTAGTGAAATACATTTTTAGTTAACATTTGTATATAAAAATGAAAAGTCATTTCAACCATCTGAAGTGACATAAGTCCTGAAGCGGACAACATTGTCGTGGCTGATTTTTGATGTTAACTTCATTAATATTCAGAGTCAATTTCAGTATCCTTGCGAAACATTCCAAATAGACCACGAAAACGTATCGAAGTAGGAAAACAGAAGTTCATTAGCAGTCGAGTCAGATGGAAGTGAAATGCAACTGCCATTTGTATTCCGCCAATGAGAGCGTAGTTGCGGACCGAGGCCACGCCCACGCTAGATGCGCACTGACCCACGGCAAGGCAAGGTAAAGTTACGTATATTATGTACGTGGTACTTGTAAGCTTACGTAAACACTAGGAGACAATTTGTGCGCGCCGACAATGACGGTGAACACCGGCTAATGTACAAGTCTTGTCCTAGGTCACCCCGACCTGTTATATTATATGTTGTTTTTATACATACATTCATGTATCCTGATGCAAATATCGTATCCCGTGTTGTATATTCCATTTAATCTCCGAATATATATAGTACATTTACATTGGAATAACCACAAGACCATACCACGCCTCTATGTCTATAAAATTTTATTGTAAGTAATTTCAACCACCATCAATATTCTACTTTGTGATTTAGGTGTTTTTAATAGCATATTTTTATATTTTCTCAAAAGAGTATATTAGACATGCTGAAACACTGAATATGGCAATATTTACAATATTATAGTTTATTATTTCCATGATGTCTAAACCCCCATTCTTATTCTTTACATGAAAATTATGTTATCACGGAATATCTCGGAATTACAAGTAGGTACATTTCCCGGTACATTGTTTTGTTACAAAGATAAATGCTGCAACTTAAAATTCATACGATAAGTAAAATATAAAAAGATCAAAGACCTTGTGACACGCCAACGACAAACTTTGTACACAATCTGCATGAAGCTTGAGTGTGAGAAATATAATCGTATGTAAGGATTAAGGAATTTCGCTTCGTGTGGGCTCAATTTTACACGTGTATGTTAAAACGGACGATTAACAAAAATGACGTGTAATAAAAAGCACAAGGCCTTCAAAGCACCTGTTTTGCTGGCCTTACCTCTTGACACTATTAAGTAAATACGATTTGTTTTCGTTTATCTAAATGGATCTACGGTTTCGCTTCAGAGTCATTAATTTACTGACAAGCTAATTTAATTACGTGATTTTTTTTTCCAAATTTTCATATCGTGAGATAGTCGTGTTATATTCCATTAATCAATACAAGGCAAGGTGATTACGAGTTAACCTTCAAATATTTGATTGCTCATAGACAAACCACAAATATAGTGGCCGTATTATTTCATAACTTAATGTGTTCATACTTTTTAAAAGCTACGATGTCCGGAAAATGCGTTTTATTTTCCAGTGACTTCACTCTTTGTGTTTCCGATATAAATATATATCCGATATAAATTGAATTTTATCTTGTTGGTATACCTACTTTATTTACTGTTGATGTTCGACCAGTGTATAATGCTTATATATGAATACGAAAAAATGATGTTAATTGACCATAAGATGGCCTGACTGGCTCGATGGTGTAGTGGTAGGTAAGTACCTAAACCTGACCGTTGGGCCGGGGGCTGTGCGTTCGATTCTCACCCAGTTATGTTGAGACTACTTAAGCTTATGTTTGATGAAAATAAAGATTAATTTTATCAGGTGAGAATTGTTAATGCTTTTTAACGTTAACCAATTCTCTATTAAAACTTGCATGAAAAACTCCTTTAGTTATTACAGCTGGTAGGTATAAATATGTCCATCAAATCTCATGTATTTTCTATGAGTCGCAGCATCTCAATGATTAATATGAATTACGTCGTTGTTTAGGTACATATATGAATAAGGTTGTACTGCGAATACCTCATTTATATAAATAACCTCGTTAAATATACTTAAATATGGTCATATAACATTAAGCGACAACTTCTTTCTCATTATGCTCGTGGTGCTCCGGCGTTGACGGGCGGAGACACTCTTTGCCCGCGAACCCATTTGCGTTTTAGGATGGGACACGGAAGGCTGTTAAAAGCCTATTCACAGTTGTTTGAAAAGTTGTAAGTTATATGTGTCTTGAAATACACACACATACATATAACTTAAAACTTAAGAGCTCCTCTGCCGTCTGGATGAGACGCGTCCGACCAAACTTTCCATTCGGCAATTGGGATATCTATCAGATAAGGATGATATCCGGCCGGAATACATGTTCAGTGAAGGAAACGGGCTAAGCAATTAAAACGTTTATGTTCGCACTCTTCAAAAATGATCCTATAAAATAATGTCAAGACAGCCAGTGTGTGCCTGTTTGGTCTGTCTTTATTGAAAAGCCCTAGCTTCCCTCGGTACTTGCAGCCGTCAATATTCGCATACTACAGTACTCTAGTATGAAATGGAGCTTGCGAAGTTGGTTAATTCATGGAAACGAATAATAAAAACCTTTGAGAAACACATAGGTACAAGCATATTGAACAATAGCCAAATACGGATTTGGAGGATGAATTTCATTGTTTGTAAAATAATGTTTGGGTTTCATCCATGCTCTATGCATTTGCAGTACGTACTATTTGGAATATTTTATATTTTAATACGAAATTTATGAAACAATACGTAATAAATATGTATTGCAAAAGTAAATGTACGAATAATAATAAAAAAATTTGATAATTAATAATTTTGTCGTCCTCGATGTTTCATGGAGATCGAAAGTAACAATCGTAAATCTTAGTTTATTTCTTTAGGACGAAACCTCTCCATTGAAAGGAACTCATTAATAAACTAAATGAAATTAGAAAATGTTCTACAGATTACTCTGTCGAAATATAATGACATTGTTTAAGGTAAAGGTTTCAACCATTTCAAATTTAGTTGTGTTTAGAAATTTTCACAAATATTGTTTGGATGATATTGACCTGAACTTACTATAACTGGTTCATGTTATTATACTAGAAATAGAATATTTCGTCTATTAATATTTCAATTATCACTATATTAGAATGCGAGTACTTTACCATGTAGGTACTTACCCAAAACTGATAGGTTTAATATATTTGGTCTTCAATTATATTTGTTCTGTAATGTTTATTTTATGTTGTTTGGTAAGTAATTTGGCCGAGATTAAATAACGGCTGGCGGTCGTAGCGGTAAATAACAACTTTAATTACGAATTTGTATATTAAATGGAATTGATTTTCAAATACAAACTCAGCATTACCTACAGATAAAAACAAACGGACAGTTGGAAATGAGTTTTATTACAAAAGAAAATCAGTTTTTGTAATAATTTTGGTTTGTGTTTAAATTTTTTGTGACATTTTTTATTTAATAGTTTACGAGTATGTACACAGGTACACACAGGTAAATACAGCTAAGAAGAGCTGTGTAACATGACCAGTATTTATATATGTATGTAAGTACCAGTAATCCTAATTTCTAATAAACATTTATTCCTATTTAAATATCAATTTGAAGTCCTTCTGTTACAATTGTAACAAAATTGAATACGCAAATATGTTTTAATTTGAAAATTACACAAACGGCGATTTTTCTATTTGCGGACCTCTCCTCAGATACTTAAAGGAGTGAACAGTTAAAATGTTGTAGAATCTTCATAAAATGTAATTCTATCTTTGACCATCGTGCGTGGGCTTGTTGAGGATGGCGGCACGAATGAGTCCGCAGCGAATCCGCGTTACAATTTTATAGCACTTGACGTATACAGCAATGCTAGACCTGCAAGTGCTGGCTATTTAAAACTAATCTTTACGACAATTACACAGCTCACGGGCTGTTTTCATGTACTTACGTACGTAAAGATTGAGTTTTGGTTGAGTATTTAATATAAAATAATATAACACACGCTTGTATTCGTATGTTTCCAAAGGGTTAGGCAGAGGAGTGTAGTACTTCAATTTTCACAAGTTGTATTGTACGCCCCATGGAATGTGTTGAGTTGTGTACTCGGTGTTACGTCGTTACATGTTTTATTTCAAAATTATAGAATGAAAATTGTAAGTTTGTACATGAAGGAGAAATTTAGAGTAAAGTAGCGATTTAGGTGTTATTGAGTGCTAGTGCTTTCGCGAGAGTTGATTAGTAGGTATACATAGTAAGACAAACGTTTACAAAAACAACATTTTAAATTCAAAATGAAATCATGCTATTATGGCATTGCATAGTCAATGGTAAAAATTATATTAATATGCTAAGAAAACTAAATATAGTTCTGAATAGTCTGCATTAGTAGTGTGATAATAAAACATTTTCGAAAGCGCCAATAGCCGTAGCTAAGTGTTCCGTTAGGGATTAGATTAAGACGATTCCGTGGGACGTACATGCGAGACATCCAATACTTGTGTGTAGTGTGCCCATAAATCCTTACGGGCACCGTAGTGCGTCGAGGAGTAACGGCTCGTAAAAATCAGCATCAATCATGACTTCACGGGACTTACCCACTATCCGCGTTCCACGCTTTTCCTAAAACGGGTTCAATCGGTGTCAATTACATAAACATTTTAGACGTTCATGAAGTGTACAAGAAACTTAAGCTTCGCTTTATTTGCCTTATAAAGTTGCAACGCACTATCCATTATCGTACACTACATTGATAAGCTGTAAATGTATTTATTTACTGCAAAATCTGTATTTTTAATCAACATCGCGTATAGTGCTACGGAAATGGACAGTGTGTTAGCCACATAACTTGGTCGTAAAGTTTAGCTTCTATCATACCATTGCAATGAATGTCTTCTTCGAGGTCACAGTATATTATAAATAATGAAGAGTCTTATAGGCAATCAATACCTTTGAAGATACCGCTTAGATCTAAGGAGCGAGTACATAAATTACATATTTTATTTACAAACAAATAGCTAATAGAGTTTTATAGGAAACGTGAGCAATTATTTCTGTTGTAATTAACTAAATTGAGTAGTATTTATCGATGTTAACATTTTTAAAATATGTATCGGCATTTATCTAAATGTTAACGGGTTTACTAAATGATGTGTAGACAGACCCAGAGCGCGGCATGAACAGTGCTCATGCCGGGAGGGGTCCGTGTCCACTATGGGAATGTTTAAAATGATATGTACAACATTCTTCCACGATCATCGTTCACCATCTTGTGGAATACAATGTACAATGATATTATTTTGATCAAAGTTTATATTTCTTCTGTTGTTGCATTTCAGGGTTGTTAGTAACTTTTGATTTGTATGGTGTTGTTAACAAGTCCACACTTTATTTAAACTTTATTACATAAAGTTGTTTAATAAATTAATGAACTACCGTGTTTCATTGTTCGGATGAACAAAAGAGGATAAAAAAAATTATTTTTCTTTCTTTCTATTTCCAACAATAAATAGATGACAGGTTGGTGATAACGTTCAATGCTCAACCGCGGACAGAGCCGCAGCCGCAGCCGATTGACTAATACATTATTAAAGGTTAACTTAATTACTAAACGAAATACTACTGACACGTTAACTTTGGGAAGATCTTACGCAACGTCAACATTCGTTGTTTTTTCCTGTAACCCAGCGCCTGATTGTGCTCCAAGGCAGCACTAAATAAATACTGAATATATGCGTGGGTTATACGAGACGATTTCAAGGAAGACAGGCAAATGGCGTTAGAATGTTAGGCACGTGTGGGTGTGGGCGTTCATATTGGAACCAGTGGTATGTGTCAGGGAGGGATCTCGAAAATATTTCGCGACGCAACGCATCTTTTGTATTATTATTACTATCTAAATTATTACACCATCAATAAGAAAGCACGATACAAAAAAGAAAGAAAATACATTTATTCAAGTGATAAAATATAGCACTCTCACAAGATAGATGAAAAATATTTATCAAATATAAAATAAAAATAAAACAACTATAAAAACAATAATCACAAACTATAATACAAACAATATAAAAACACATACCAAAAAATATAAAAACAATAAAAACAAACATAAACATAACCACAATCAATGAAATAAAAAAATAATAATTAAAAAGTGAAGTTCTGTAAAAATTATCCTGAAAAAGGGTGGACTCAGCATGTTCCGCGACCGACGTAACCACGACGCTGATTGTCAGTCGTGCCCATTGACACGAGCAACGCAGACAGCTGCACACATGCGGTGTGTTCACGCTGGCTCACTCACGGGGTAAGCAGAGAGCACCGTGCACACGTAGTTTTTACATTGTAGTTTTTACATTGTGGGACACCACATTGTATGATAGAAGGCACCGGATGAGTATTGCAATTGACGATGGACAGTACAGGATACAGTGCGGACGTTCAGAGTCAAACAAATTTGCCATATGAAGATTACATATATGTATATTAACACTTTGAACGAAGTATTTCTGATGTGTGATGTCAATAATATCAAATACCTTTTAGAAAGACTAGGAAGTATTTAGTACTAATGGAATGAAGCGTTTTGGAGCTAGATTCCCAATTGACATTGGAGCGTGAGGCGGGCGAGCGTGGGCGCAAACACGATATGGGTCACTGTGTTAACGCCACCTATTCAGTGACCGCAGTTATGACTTTTGTGAATCGCAGTGACTTAGATAAGTCGCATTACTTTCATATCAAATGAGGAAAATGAACGAATAGTAATAATAATTTCTTACTGTTGCATATTGAAAAGTGGCAGGTATGGTGCACAAGTCGAATGGGTCTATTTTAAATTGAACGTGGATAGGTAGTCAGGATATTGCAATTATACATATATCTAGTAATTTTGTGACAAAGATTCTTCAATGATTTGGCGGGACGACATAATAATGATTGTAATTAAGAAAACACCTAGTATCTACTTATATTTGTAATCCTTAAAATAGATAAAAGCATGCAAGAAATTCCCATTCCAATAATGCATTAAGTTGACCGCTTAGAACGCATTTAACCTGATTTCTATGGCGTCTCGGAAGTCTGTGAAATATAGGTCGGATTGCCTTGCAACATCTCAATACCTACGTGTCGACACGGCGTCCAGCGAGGGGTAAACGCAGCAAGCGAAGTAATCATAAATCTACGTTTATAGCAATATTTACTTTACCCAAATACAAAAATATAGTGCGACAAACCGAAATGTTACTTACGAAACTATCTATACTTGAGGAGTCAAAAGCAGCTGAGACAGACGAGCGATGAAGAGAGATGAATGTAAAGGAAGCATGTCACATTTGTAACGATAGATTTTCGGTACTCGGCACTCTGCTTGCCCCGTAAGATATCTTATGTGACGATAATATGAGATCGTTTATTCCCATTAGCAATATAACATCTATAAAGGCTGCGTTGTAAAAAATTACATATGAATATTTGCCGTACACAATATCTGTCATTGGACTGTAGGGTGAACATAAAGCTGATTGTACATTGTCCGTAGACTATCGATCCCATATTGTGATGGACGCCCGCTTGTACAATTCAGTCCCACAAAAAAAGGCACGAGCCGAGATGCTTTTATGCGACTGACTCTTCTTGTTTTGTTGTGAACAAGTTTACGTTATGGAGATAAGGGACGGTGAGACCGGTTTCACGCCCACGAGCCCCGCGACGTTTCATTTCGGTCAGATGTGGTGGCATTTCGCGAAAGTTCACAACCATTACGTCCCATTACTTTATTATTATCGCGGCAAGTGTGTTGGTACAACAATATGTTATAAACATTAGAGCTATTTTAGTGGCGTGACCTCAGATTTTTATTATTTGCTTCGATGGTGGCTGTATTAATGAAACAAGTTTGTGGTTGGAATTCTATTGTATGAATCGTTATTGGTACTTATCCGTTGTTTGCTTTTCCTTGAAATTGTACTTCTACATAAATGCTACTCACGATTTGATCACGTACGCAAAAATTATGTTTTTATGTGAAACACACTGCTTACCAGTTCACAGCAACTCGAAGAACTAAACTTTTTATGTTACATAAAATAAAATACCATAAACATAACATAAAATTACAGTAACAAGATTATATTTTACTATGACACGTTGTTTGAAAAATCAATTGGTGTCCTTGAGTAAGCTGGGTATGCGATAGTACCCAATGAGTTTGGCCAAACGTAGGTACCTACGTTAATTTTGCTCCAAGCTCAGTTGATGCGCTACGCCGGTATTAAAAATACACTGATATTTGGATAAAGTCCATTGGGAAATATTATCAAGATCGTGATTTGAAACAAGGATTAATAAAATAAATATGAGCCAGCTCGTAGGTGTTTGTCAATATCAGGTCATACTTGTTATTTCTTTTGTGGAGGCAAATACTAAAACAAGAAATACCGAAAAGACTGCCAGAACTTAATTATTCTTTTGTATATCTTACTTTTAATCTTTTTTTAAATCTATGCAAAGTAGATTGGGTTGAGTCTAGAATCTCTGGAATGTTTATTAAAAACGAAAATTTTAGAAACCCAAGTCCCTGGCCGTTCCCGGTTCTGTAGACAAAGCTTCACTGTGCCTAATCCAGATTCCTCAAAGTAGGGAGTGTCTCCGAAAATTGTTGAATTTACATAATATTCCCTTCATAATTAGAACTATTTTTACTGTATTGTTAGCATAAATCCACGGGGATTGATGTATCGAGTGTGTAATTAAGTTACCAGATTATTTAATTCGTGTAATGCATTTCATAATAGCATATCATTAAGTGGCAATAAAATATTGTTAAATCCTAATCGCCAGAAGTAATAAACAGCTTTTTGATGAGCGTGGGCAAGGCGTCCTGATATTGACTTTCTATTAGCTCTGATTGAGGTCAAACGATTCTTAAATATTGCGATAAAATACGATTACGACATTCTATTCTTCTACTCGGTGTTACAATGTTTAATATGGGATTTATTTTATATATGGTAACATTAGTGCTTATGGCTTTAAGCCTTCTTATTGTGAGAGGGGACCCGTGGAGACTGTGGAACGCTCTGTGTTGATGGTCATCATTATTAGTGTTCTAGGTGGTCGCAGCCCTGGGGGACAGGCATAACCAGAGTTTAACAACAAGTCTTGGTTTAGTGTATTCATTTAGTGGGCACATTGAGTTTTATGACACATAATTAAAACAAGGTAAGAAAGAAATCTATAATTGCAATCTGATTTTCTGATATTATTTATACTAAATCATTTAACAAAACCTTTTATTTAATCATATTCATTTCGGTTTTTTTTATTTATTAGTTTAAAAAGATTGTATTATGTCCGCTTGACAAGCACATCGCATTAATTTGCATTACTGCCTACGCATTTGATATCCGGCGAAAATGCCATATAAATTGTGATCCTTTTACAAGTGGAAAAGTTCCGTTATAGGTCCGCATTAACAGCAATATTTCGGAATAAAATATACAAAAGGATAGCAGATACTGTTGTCTCTATTTTACGAAAGGCGTCAATAGTTACTAAACGGCTGTTTGATAAACGGACTGATTGATCTAAGTTGACATATGTTATTGTATTAATATGACACATTTATGTTCAATGTTTTTATTTAAATTTTGTAACATGTGATAAGGAGGTACACATAAGGAAAATATAAATATTAATTTACACAAAAAAAGGAAAAATTGTTTATTATTTAACCAACTTCAAAAAGGAGGAGGTATTCAATTCGTCTGTTTTTTTTGTTTGTTACTTCATAGCTTTGAACTAGGTGAACTCCAAAAATAACAATAGTTGTACCTACATTATACATATTATCGTAATAATTTGATTGCTCTTTAAGGCGTTTGAAGTCTGCCAACCTGCACTTGGCCAGCGTGGCAGACTATGGCCTTAACCTTCTCATTGTGAGAGGAGACCCATGTTCCAGCAGTAGAACGATAAACGGGTCGAAAAAAAAATATTTGATTGACTTGACCTATTTATTTTTTTACTTTTTAGTTTTTTTTATGGTTGGATCTAACAGTCTTAGTATTAATAATAATGATCATTAATTTATAATCAATTGCATTTATACATTAGCTTATATTTAACTTCACAATGTAACTCAAATGTAGCGAAACGCAAAGCCAAATGACAGAATAACAGTGAAATAAAAATAAATCATTTATACGATGATTCTGCAAAGGCGAACACCGAAAGTAAGTTTAATTAAAGAGCGCTATTAACGTCCTCAGTCGATATCGGGCACAAAAAGCTACAGATTGTGAGGTGGTCACGTTGTAGAAAACGGCGACTTTAATCACATCAGTACCTCGCTGATGAGTGTACAGGGTTACATAAAAAGCATAGCTATCGTAATTATCTGGAAAATTGGCTAAAGAGTTTAGCCGCAACAGAGATTTCATATGTACTCGTATATCTACTTATACACGTAGTAATTTGTACGTTTTCCTGTCTTCTTGTACTTTTAAACGCTGACACTATATACACTGTAGAAGTTCTCAGCATTCAATATCGCCAGTCTGATTTCAAGATTTACTGAATTGAATTAATTCAAAGGACTCATATTCACTGTTACAAATATGAGATGATATAATATGATCTGAGATAGATTTTTATCTATCATAGATATATTACAGCAAGTACTTACCTATCATTATTTTTCACAATTACTTCAACCATACGTGATGTATTTCTAGATCGAAATATTTCTATTAGAATCTTCTAGAACTGAGTTAAGCCGTACAATAAATTCATCTAAACATAAATTCACCGTTTTGTGCCCCTGAAAGATGTCTTGCATATTCGTGTTTAGTTTATTGCATATTTTGAATTTGAGTATGTGGAACGCCTAAAATTACATATGCATAAAACGAAATTAAACAGCCTTGTCGCGCGCACGGGCGCGTGATGAGTTTAACTTGTTCCAACAACAAAACTATTACAAATTGCTGTAGCGATGGGACGGACTCACTGCGTAGTCATGTGAGAAACCTGTTAAATATCATACCATACAAATCTATATAATTATATACACTCGTTAATATACGTACCTCTTCGGGGATTATAGGCGTGATGTTACTTTTACTTTTTTTCTTTTTCTTGCAAAATAAAAGTAAACTTCTATTACCTACTCTACCTCCGACGAGTACCCATGGGTTCGGGTGATAGCTTAGGGTGTACTCAACATTCTTGTGACTATGCTGAATAAGAGAACGCTGTTGTTATTAAGAACTTCGTTATTATTAAGAATTGTTTATCTAAAACTCGATTATTATAAACTCGTTACAAATTCATTATGCACTTAGGATACGATTTGATTATTAGGTACATTAGGTTCACTTACAGGACCTGCAACTGCACTCGCTCTGAATACATTCAACGTGTTCATACGTCGTAGCATTAATAAAAGATTTCGTGGAAAACTGTTGTTTAAAATGTGAGCAACATGAAATGTCCATTACGCGTATGAACGAAATAGAGCTCAGTTAAACTAACGCTAAGTACGTTTACATATTAAAAATACGAACACCACATCTCTAGTATCATTACAGCCATCACTGGGACGTTGTGCGTTACATAATGGTCCGGTGCAATTAGCGGAGTGCTTTGTGAGCCTCCAGGTATTATCATTTTATTGCTTTCCTGTCGTAAAAAGACGAGGTCACCGAACAAAGTGCAACTCTTCGCGATCAATAGTTGCAGTTTGCCGTATGTGTACTGAATATACGTGGGCCGGGTTTATTAAATGTAACGTATACCAGAAGCGGCGCTCTGCTAGCTCCGATGTGGTTATGTATCTGGTAACACTGTTTGTACCAAGAGATTTCAAGTCAGCCGTGTCTGCGCCTTTGAACTATCTCGTCAAAATGTTAGGTAAAGTATTTCCGCGTTTGTAAGGACACGTCCATAATTTAAGTCTAAAAGGACTTAACACCTCTATTGTCGTAAAACATTGTCGTGGTCCTTTGAGATGTTTAAATAATTCGTAACGCTTGCTTCTTTCACGAAACGGTACGTTCACTCATTGAAAGGGTCGTGTTCAGCACCGGCTCGCAAATATGTTGCAATTTTATAGAAACATTTACAGAAAATCAGGAAGTACTGTCGGCGAAGAACAGCGTGAAGAAAACACGAGGACGTGAGTACAATTAAATTATGAAACTCAAACAAACAATATGTAAAGCATGTCTAGACGTGTGGCGGCAAAGAGTTGTAACGTCCCATTAGGGTTGCAAAGTACATTTTTGTTACTACAAAATAACATAATTATGTTTCAGGAAAATATTACTTACATAACAATCAAACGTATTTAACTATTTTGTTTGCGACATCGTAATTTATAAAACAGAAGAGACGATAAAATCAGTTCTAAAAATGACAACACTATAATTTGATCACACCTTAAAAAATACGCAATCACCTTTAATGAACAAATGTGCGTCAACCCTAGCTAAACGTCTATTAAAATTATTTCCCTTAAAGTAACCATTATGCTAATAGTTCTGCATAATAAAACGTGGTTAAGATTATACACTTGAATGTGTTCTTGTCAAATCTGCTACATCAATCGTGACTGCACACATCGCGCGAGCGTAAATGTTAATTGTGATATAAAATCGGTGAAGGCTGAAATATATTATAATGTGAATAGTTTGTAACTACGTGTAAAGTACATCGGACACTTCGACATATTATGAAACACCCTTATAATTTAATGCATCAAGCACTTGTTAATTTAAAAAAATATATTATTATTATTATTACTCTTTTTTTAATTATGTCATCAGGCTAAGTCAACATCAACAACATTCAACATTACCATTGTATGTTTTGTAAAAAAATATTGATATTATAAAGTAAAATAATTATGGTGACAAACGGAACATTCTCGAAGGATTAGTTCACTCTTCTCAAGTTCAGACGAGAGTTGTGTTCAAAAAATTAGGTCAACGATTGTACTGGCTCGTTAGTTGTGGCGTAGTGGTTAGTTGGCGGTTCCATTGTTTTAAAGAAAAACATAATAACATATGGACATTTTATCACTTGACGCTGTTGCTTGCAGCGCTCGGACAGTGCGTAGGGCACCGGCTCGCCCGGCCACCGCCGACATAAACCTACTAGCGGTCCTCATTTACAATTAATAAATAATGATTTATTGTATGAGGAAAATACGAGTATAAAAGCTTAATGAGTTTATGCTTATTGTCGTAAAAGATTCTCATACGTGAAACATTGTTAACCTATTTTCTGATATGAAACCGTAACTACACCTAAACTTTGTTTATTGGGTAGGTATTAAATTTATATTACTGATACTAGCTGGAAGTCAGAAGTTTTCGCCCCGAAGTACCCTGAACTCTGTATAAAAACAGTATAGAGCTTAACCCTGTATTCCCGGCACCAAAAAACTCTCTCTCTGTCTATAGCGTATGAGACCTAGCTTGACTATATAGTAATAATAATAATACTTGATATTTATATAATATGTTTAATAAAATAACATGTAATAGAACTATATAGAATTCGCAAGTTATGATTTTGAAGTAATTTGCCCTTATAGTCACACTATCAGCAGGCACCGTAGGGACATCAGAGGCGTGTGTTCAGTCTTCCACTCGTCGCTATTTCATGATAGATATCGTACTGAACTTGTGTATAAATAATAAGAACTGGATTATTTCTTAGGATATCATGAAACCCATAGGGACACAAGTACTTATATCTCGTATAATTTTGAAATGGTTACACTTTGTAGCGTTAGAGTAGCGCATAACACTCCTTTTCGAATATGATTCGACACCAAGTTCCAATATGTATTTGCATAATGTGCGCTAAACTCATCCCAACATGTGGGCGGTATCAGACATGTGCTTGAATTGCAAATTTTTTCGTCTATAAGCGAGCAGACGCGAAAGCCGAGCACAATGCGTTGCCAAACTTCCTTTGTTCCTTTTACGATACACATGCGAATGTGCCGCGGCGCCGGTTTGTACGTACACATAGCAAACGTAGCATGTCGGAGAAGGGACCGGGCCCAGGTTCATTCCGCAATTATCAAAATGAGTACGCATTGTTTTTATATTTATGATACAATAAGATAGAATATCCTGTCGTTTGGTTCGTATACGCATAATAGGAAAGTCAAATTATTCATTTAATATAATTACTGCATAAAATAAATTTTACGTAACAAAAACACGTTACGTCATGTAGAAAACTACAATAGCCAGCAAGAAAACTTAACAGAGCAACGTTAAGTGTGGAGGTGGATGTAACCGAAAAAATTACAGCGGGTGTACGAGTTCGCTAAGTATAAAAACGTGTCAGCCTCAGAGAGACGCGCGCGTGTGTAACAAAACGATAGCGACTTATTTGTTTAGTCTGTGCGCCGGGGCTGCGCGTGTGTGAGTTGGGAACACACCCACCGCGACGCCGAAATTACGGCCGATAGTTTTTGCCCGCTGCTAAGTGTCAAGGACACGCGCTTCTGTTGCTACGTTCAGACGTTCGAGTACATTTAACTTTTTCAACGCATTCGTTCATTCCGACATATTTACTTTTAAGATATTATTTGGAGCGCTATCCAGTATGAAGGTCACAATTTTTCTGTTAAACACTTCTGTCAGATGTAGGAACAACAAACTATAAACATTTTTATCCTTTTAAAATTACACTTTTTAAACTTAAAAGCAACTACGCTTAAGTTTTTAAATGTTATTGGATATGAAGGTCACGTACGAAATTACTTAACACGTTAATAATTTAATAGCTTTGTATATCGTTTATGTAAAAATAAGCGCATTAACTTAAATATGGTACACTCAGTTTTTATAGATATTTTATTCATACTAAACAAAATGGAAATGTCACGAGTTTTAGTTACGATAATGTGCATTTTTTAATAAGGTAATAGATTTAAACGTACATTTTAATGGGTATTTCAAAGATAATGCATATAATTACATATTATATACAGTATATAGCGATTTATTTTTTTGTCAAAATGTCTATTGTTTTCAAATTGTCGAAAGAGTACCTACTTTTTAAATAAATGATTGACTAAGAATGAATTACTTTCATAAATACATTTAAAAAAGGAGTTCAGTTAATAATATTCTGGCAAAGATACAATAAATCCTTAAAAAGATTAATTGCTTGATCGTTGTCGTTGCTTTTAAGTTGTTAGCTGGTACACAAAATCTTATTTTCATTTTTATTTGGGTATACTGTTATAATTTATGAGTCTGTTAAATCCAATTCTGAGGAGTCGAGACGATCTCCAAGTCGAAGTCAGGTCATTTTAAGCTGTTTTTATGGCTGAGCTATTAGTAGTCATAGTTTTACTTTTCTAATAAAGACAACATAATTCCATACAGTCTTTAACTACAAGTTAATATTTTAATTAAAAATTATGAATGGTAATTACCATTTCAATTTCTGTTATTATCGGTAATTACCTATTTATATAACAATTATTATTAAACTTTATTATGTTCAGTGCAGTTTTCATTTAAATAAAAATTTAAAACAATTTAATATTCAGTATTATAATACATGATTTTTGTTTTGGAAAGTGTAAACAAAAATATTATTTAGGGAAAAGAAACGTAGCAATGATGAAAACATATCATTCTTACTGCGAGTCTCTTCATTATATTCATTCCTTTGAATTAAACAGAACTCGTATTATTACAATGAAATAATGTCGCATTCAATTTGCATATCTGTGATTTATAACGCACACACCTATTGTAATTTGAGCTACTGCTGTCTACAATTGATAAAATGGATAATTCCACAACGTGACACTAGCTCTGAAATATTTTATCTGCCACGCCGATCGTTTTCTAGCTAATATTTATATTAACGCGGTCGATACTGTTCAGCGAGCGGTAGGCGGCATTCTTAAGTATTATCACACCCTTCAATGACATTTATCACGTTACTGTCCGGCTATAATATAATCGAAGTTAGACAAAACATGTATGGTTGTTACACCATTGGTTATTGTGCACTACAAATACCTATGTTACCCACCATTTTTTTAAATTATGTTTATGCACTTTACAAAGTTTGCTGTGCTCATTTGTAATTAAAATTTTATGTTACTTAATCTTAAGGTCTCTATTGTCAAAGGAATGTACCACATGAAATTTTGTAAATGAGTCTAATAAATAAATAAATAAATAAACAAACAAAAAACATTATTGATTTGAAATGCATATTTTTTTACAGTCTGGCCAATTCAGTGAAGACATGATCCCGACAGTAGGTTTCAATATGCGCAAGATAACGAAAGGAAATGTTACTATCAAGGTAAGTCTTCTGATGACTTGTAACTTCGTTGTATCAATTTGTATTTCATTCTGTTATCAAGTAATCTATACATGGCTTGTTTATATTTAGAACACATGCCAAGAGGTCTAAGTGTGAAACGATTTCAAGGGGTGCTGACAGGCTAATTGTCTATATATGGGATCGTATTGTCCTAAGTGGAAAGTGTTGTTATGAAATTTGTGTCATTATCGTCAGCCTATTACATTCCATTGCTGTATATAGGCCCTCCCTAAGGGGTTATCGCCCATATTCCTCGTGCTAGGTAGGTACATGGAGGATCTAAGAGCACTTCTAGCGGCCAGGTCGATAATTCGTGCGTAGAATGGCTGTGCCATATCGGCATCTGCCAGTGCCGCGTTTAGTCTTTCCACACCATGGCATCGCGGCCTTTCATCCACCCATCCATTCATCATCACATCATCCACAAACGAACATCCTGTTTCCATCGTCATGTTGCCATTTTTTTTGTATTCAAATAAATAACTATTTTAATGTGAGACACCATTCTTCATGACACGGAAATAATAATATGATTTTAAATTTTCTCGTAGGTGTGGGACATTGGCGGCCAGCCCCGATTCCGTTCCATGTGGGAGAGGTACTGCAGAGGTGTTAACGCTATCGTGTAAGTGTTATATGACCCTTATTACACCATATAATACCTTGTATCATATTCATCTTTTTCGTTTAAAAACACCGTTCTTTGACATAGTCTAAATGTTTTCTGGGACTAAAAAAGATCTATGTGAGGATCATTTTGTTTACACTCCTTTTTGTCGCGTGAAATATGGCTTTCATCAAAATCATTGTAAAAGATTCGTGGCATAGTGTATATCTTAAAGGATACAATTGTCTATAGGAGATAGATTATGGTTTTACGAAATAAACGTTCAAGAAATAATGTGTTATGAAGAAACATTTCAAAATTAGGATGTTTTATTATTGCAATATACAAATTTTACATTGTTGGCATATATGTGCCCTTTATATTATTTTGCATAGTGTCGACTTTATATTTGATGAATATTAATGCATTCTATCATTAGTGATAAAAATACATATTAATGCATGGCTCATCTCGCATAGTAAACATGCATATTAATACATTTAAATTGCAATAATTGAGTAGTGATATTAATATAGTCGACGTGAAAGATTATTGATCAGTGTGATATTGGCAGGTACATGGTGGACGCGGCGGACCCCGACAAGATCGAGGCGTCGCGCAACGAGCTGCACAGCCTGCTGGAGAAGCAGCAGCTCACCGGCATCCCCGTGCTGGTGCTGGGCAACAAGCGCGACCTGCCGCACGCGCTGGACGAGCACGGCCTCATCGAGAGAATGTAGGCCTACGTCTTGTACCGCGCTGCGTGACGCGGCGTTCAACTAGCCTACCCTCGCCGACGTCCTCGTATGATTCTACGTAGCGTAGTGTTTCCATGAGCTTAGTGGACATTGGATTTTATTCTATTTTATTGTGCATTTTTTATTTCGTCCAAAATTAACGCTTCCGGTGTTTCAGATGACGCCCTTATAGTATATGACTGTTAAGTTAGATTTAGACCAGAGTAAAGTAATCGCTCGATGTAAGATATTTTTTTATAGAATACTTAACAAAAAAATTAAGAAAATATATAGTTGATATGAAATGTTGTTGTTTAATCCTAATATAAATGGGTGTTACATCGATATATTTTGCTTGGTAGCATTGGTAAATTACACGAGACTATTACTAACTAAAACAATTGTGATTGCAGGAACCTATCGGCGATCCAGGACCGCGAGATCTGCTGCTACTCGATCTCGTGCAAGGAGAAGGACAACATCGACATCACGCTGCAGTGGCTCATCTCGCACAGTAAGTCGGGCAGCGCGCGCTAGGCCGCCCGCCGCCCGCCGCCGCGCAGCAACCACCGGGCCTAAGCTGAACGACGGTCACCATTTCCTAGTAAAATCAACACGAGAACAATTAATGAAATTCCAAATTATTTAGACAAGACTTGACACTAACAATTCCTTATTAAACTTCCTTAGTATGTTTCGACTGTGTAGCGATGGAATTATTTCTTACTACTAACTTATGTATACTTCATTCATGACTATGAGTGCGTGTGCGCTGCGACGCGGACGCTTCCCGTTGATGGACATTTGCTTCGCTCTCTCGTCGCCTATTGGAGGAATTTATTCGTGTTTTTGTCATTATTAAACATTTCCGACGTCCACGGAATGGTTGATTTTTACAGTAAGTTTCAGCAGTTATTGTCGTATGTCACGTTTGAGCGTGTTACAGTGACATACTATTTTACTTAACGTATCTTCTATAAACCCGTTTAGCAGAGTAAATTGTTTGAATGTTTACATTTTATAAACGATAGATTTATTTTAAATCTGTTAACAACGTTGTTTAAAATTTAATGGCAGAGTATCATTGAATATTGCACTGAAAACGTTATACATGGTGTTATTTTAATTAATTTATTTATTTATTCACAATCCACATGTAATATACAGGTTGGACCCAACACATTACATGAGACAAGAATTAATCATGTTAAAAACTGTCATTGGCAGCATCCTATATATGTATATTATGTATACATGTACAGAACTGGTGTATTGATATCTAGTCAATAAAAATTAACGAAAACAAAAATGAATGCGACATAAGAATGTATCCTCAACTTGATATTGTTTTCGTAATATTTCAGAACATTTCTATGTCGACCTCGAGTTTTAATGCAACGTTGTTAATCGACCACGGTTCTCTTGTCACACGCGAAATATTCTTTTGTCACGACTTTTCACTCGGTAGGTAGTTCGATATATAAATAAATAGGCTGTTAAAGTTGACACTTATAATTATAGCGCAGTAGTTATGCCGTAAACGCTAGAGGGAACTAGGTGCTTCGTGGGACAAGCGTGGAGTCGTCATCGATTCGCGATCTTAACGACATGGTTATGTCATGTCTAGCGCCACTGCGGCGGAAATTTGTACTAATTTTTCAATTAAAATACCTTTACATTAATGCTTTTTTCGAAGTCTTCGTTGAATGTTATTTAATCCAGATATTCTTTCAGTACTATTTTGTATAAGCCAACAATAAAAAATTTACAGTACTTCGAGAATGATCCGCGCTTGCCTTACGGATCAATATTTTAAATAATAATAATATTTAGTAAAATCGCCAAATGTCGCGTTTGGTACTTTGTTGACTGTAATAATTATAATAATGTAATAGTGTTCGAAGAAAGATCGCAAATTATGATCTGATTTTTGGTATGTTGTGCTGTGATCGCCCCGCATGCTGCTTTACGCGGTGCATCGCCTTTAGCCTATTTGAGTATCATGTGACAGCATATTAAGTGTGGACGAATAATTCGGCTCGAAAAAAGACCCTACGAAAGACCACAAATAATCCCATTATACAGCTGTTGCATTAAAGGTTATTATACTGTATAAGAAACCTAAAAAATAATTGGAATCAATCATAGCAGTTATTTTAATTAAAAGCAAATTGGTCAACCAATTTTAAGCAAGCGTTACACGTTTACACGTTAGAGATTTTTCAGACCAGCCTGATGCGCGAATAGCGCATATCCCAAAACGGAGGTAAAGTACGCTGAAAAAACGCTGTTCTGAAAGTGCCCTTAACCGTATGTTGTTTACACTACATAACATTATTGTAACTGCTGTATATTAATTGCCAGTTTTTATAATTATACCCGGCTGTATATTTGTAGAACATTTTTTTTATCTGTTTAAAATTATAATAGAAAAAGGTAACTTTCTCAAAGTAGGAAGAGGAAGCGAGTTATTGTTGTTTTGATAGCGGCCTGATTTTTTTTTTATTTCGAGTTATACTACCACACTTAATATCCTGGTGTTCGATGTCAGTCGTGTGTACGATTTCACATTGGATTACAATAGGTTTTTTCTCAATATGTTCTGTCTACTTAAAAACATTTAGTGCACAACCCTTTGTATTATAATAGGTTTTTTTCTAAGCACCTAAGGTAGTTTTAAAAAAAGTTTTTGTATGTGATCTGTTTCAAGGCGAAGTAGGGTATGAAAAAAGTACGTAATTTGATAAGATGCGTTATAATAAATAGCTTGTTATATATAAAAAATATTTTATTTATTTGCGTAACGGACGTCGCGAGTTTAGGTATATTCATAGTGTGGAAAAATTCTTTAGCTATAAATCATATTATTTCAGTTTTGAAAATAATATATTCGGTTATCCTATTGCGATTCGATGTGAACAGCTGATTTAATTAAGTCCTATAATAGCTTGATTTAATGCACTATTAACGGACTAGATTAAGAAATTGAGCACGCTAATTTTAATTTAATTTAGTATTTATCTCTGAAAAATAACGGGCATAGCTTTCACATCTTTGCATTGTTAATAATGATACAAATTTGGCTGTATTGATAAAAATGTATGCTGTCATTTTGTAAGTATAAAAAAAAATTAAGTCAAATGTATGAACATGCATATCTACAAAGCAGTAGCTTTTCAACGTCTATATTTAAATATGTATTAGGAAAGGAAAGTTATTTTTTACAGATAAATAATGAATTAGTTACGAGTGACGTTAGTTGAGAACGAATGGCATTATTTAGTTTTCATTGCACGAGTGTTAATAAAGATTGTTTTTGATGCTTTAAATTTTTATTTCAATGTGTTC